>CM051038.1:14555557-14800557 GCA_027627225.1 Congeria kusceri
ATATGGGGTGGGTTGGGTCAAGGTCAAGGTGACCGTTACTAAAACTAGAAAAACGCTTTCCACTCAATAACTTGAGAACGCATCAAGATATTTTAATGAAACTTCATACATAGATACCTTATATTGAGACCTCACTTGGGATTGCATATGGGGTGGGTTGGGTCAAGGTCAATGTCACCATTACTCAAAATAGAAAAACAGTTTCCACACATAGATACCTTATATTCAGACCTCGCTTGGGAATGCATATTAAAAACATTTCTTAACAATTGCACATATTCACAACTTGTCTGCAAGTCAGGGGGCATACATGTTTTACAAACATTTCTTGTTAGTCTTTTCTTTGCAATTAGCCAGAGTTCAGTGCTTTTGAAGATTTCAATAAATCTGTTTAAAAAAATTTGAGCATTAACCTTAAGTGCTTCTTCATTTGGATTCACATAAGCTTTCCGGCGTCAGGCGACACATCCAACTCGTGGAGTTCTTGTTTTTTAGCTGCGTTTGTAGACCAAAACTTGCACATTGCAAACTCAATGTATGGTCATGACCTTGTCAGAGAAAATAGTCATGCACAGTCGGATAGTTCCCAAATGTACAATTGAAATCTGATTTGTACAAGAATAACGTAACCGCTCTTGCCAAAATAGCACAAATGATTCTTCTGCAAAGCAAAGGAGATGTTTCTGTTGTACAGGGAGCTGTAAATATTTAGCCTTATGTAAGAAATTCAAGAAAATGAGTTTGTCTGATAGAGAATCCTTTGTAAGAAAACAGATTATGTTTCAATTTTTTGAAAAGGAAACATTTTTTTTTACACATGTAAACAGCCTGCAAATTGTGCGGTCTCAGACTGTAAATCTAGACATCATTCATTATTACATAGCTGGGTAAACAGCAGTCCTGACCAACGTGTAATTCAAACATCAGTGAACTGCACATCCACCAAGGACAAATTCCGTCGGAACTGCCTTGGTATCATACCTGTGACCGTGATTGGAGACAATGGACGATCCTGTTGTATGTACGTCCTCATAGAGGACGGTGCAGACAAGGCGTTCTGTGTTGAGCGGCTCCTGAATAGTGTATAGCTCAATAATTCTGCGATGCCAAATGTTTTTTAAAGTTTTTTGAATAGGAGGTGTCATAAATTGGCGCAATCGGCAATAACCGCCAAATTAAAACCATTACCAATCAATTATTACCAACCTTTGTTTGATAATAATGATGAGAACAGGTGTGATACTGGTGTAACAGCTTTGTGTATGGCTCGGTTAGAGAGTTTTCACATCTTTTTAATGTCTCTATATAGTATTACTTATTCTTATATACATGTACACTGTAGGGGAAGTTTTATTTTATCATCTCGTTAATTGTAGTCTGCCATAGTTCCGACAAAATGTTTAATACAAAACATAGTTAAATAGACCGTAATGATATGGGGTTGCTTAGGATTATTTTCGCATACATCTTTTGTGTTTCACACATTCTAATATGTAAGTATTTAGGCACAATATTAAATAACTATTATTTTGACAAAGAATTTAAGAATTTATCATATGCCATTTTTTATTGGCGGTGTTTAGCATTGGCGCTATCGTGGTTGACCGCCAATATAGCCAAAATTAAACCCCCGCCAAAAATGCCAAAATTAGTACTTATACAGTACCCTTGAACTGTGGGGGAAACCAGTCACATTCAAAATGTCCACCGTCAGCTCCACTGAAACTACCATCATAGGACGCGAGGTCAATCATGCAGAGTGTTCATGGAAATGACGAGGTTAAAGTTCGCAAGGCATGGTCAGTGAAGACACTTCTCATATATACGAGATCTGTACCAAAGATGTTTAACTTCCGGAATCTCCCGTACCTCTCAGACTTTGAAATACTGTAAATTGAAGCCGATCAAGTGATGCTGTTGATTGGAACTGATACCTCGCATGCACACATCCCATTGAAGTACGCTCAGGTAATGAGGACCAACCATATGCAATACGGAAGGTGCTTAGATGGGCAGTTCATGGTCCGATTATGGAGCAGTGTCAAGCAATGTAGTTGATGTAAACTTTCAACATCCTGATGATATGCAGTTGCAGCAATATATAGAGTGGATGTGGAATACAGACTTTAATGACCAGTGCTGTGTAGAAACAAACACAATTCAGTTGTATACAAGCGGGCTCTTAACTGCATTAATGAATCAATCACATTTGAAGATGGTCATTACAAGTTACGGTTGCCATGGCGAAATGCTGAAGATAAGATGCCTAATAATTATAGAATGGAACATGCACGTCTGCAGAACTTGAAGCGTAAGTTGTCTGACCAACAACCCCATGTGACTATATTCAGAAGGGCTATGCCTCTGAAGTTTTGAATGCGGGAACCGGAAGATAACGTACATGGTACTTACCCCATCACCCAGTTACCAACCCGAACAAACCCGGAAAAGTGCGAGTAGTGTTTGACTGTGCGGCAAAGTACAAAGGAGTGTCATTTAACATCAAGCTTCTACAAGGACCTGATTATCTGAACAATTTAGTTGGTGTTTTAATAAGATTCAGACAGGAACAGATCACACTCTCTGCAAATATATAAGCCATGTTTTACCAACTACAAGTTCACGAAGAAGATATGTTCAGACTGGAAGTCGTGTCCACTGTGAAGAAAATTCTACATGGCCGACTGTCTGAAGTCTGTGTCTTTGGAGGAAAGGGCCATCAGTTTATCTTCAGGTTACAGAACACGTTACGTCTTGACAAAGGTGAGACGATGGCGCTCTATCGCGCTCTCTAAGTACACTGGGGACGTCACGAAGGACAAAATTAATTTCAATGTAAAGTTATGCGACAAGCCCTTGACAAGAAGAGGAATTTTGTCATCAGTAAGCCTGATGTTTGATCCTTGCGGCCTCATATCACCTGTGACTTTAAGGGCGAAAGCGATTGTACAGAATCTGGGTCGACAGCAGTTTGGCTGGGATGACACAAAGACACAATGCCTAACACAGACGCTGAGCAATGGCAAAGATGGCTTGACACCATACGTCGCTTGAGAATCTTTCTGTCAGACGCTGCTTTGAACCATATGGATTAGGTAAAATAGAAAATGCACAGCTGCATGTATTTTGAGACGGGTCCGAATTAGGATATGGTGCGTGTGCATGCTTGAGACTGAGGGATGAAAATAGTACCGTAGCATGGGCTTTTGTTCAAGGCAAATCATGTCACAGGAGAAGTTGTCCCTGCACGTTTATACAGCAACATCACAGAGGAACTTGAAATCAAGATGGACAAAGTCACATTTTGGAGTGATTCTACGATTAATTTGGCCTATATTAAGAACGAGACAAGAAGACTCGAGACATTTGTTGGAAATAGAATAAGCCAGATACATGATATGACTTCACCGGACCAATGGTGCAATGTCAGCCCAAAGTGCCATCCAGCTCATCTTGCATCAAGGGTAATTGACACCGATGACTCAGAAAACATTGCATTTTGGGTTAAATAGACAAAAATTCTTGATGATGAAGAGCACTGGCCACTGAGACAACTTCCGCCGGAAATAGACGATGGAGATGCAGAGGTGAAGAAAGATGTCTCAGCCAGTAACTCTACTTGCGGCAATGACTTCCTTGTATGCCATTTTTATGCTCCCCGAAAAATTTCGAGGGAGCATATAGTCGCCGCTTTGTCCGTCTGTCCGTCACACTTTCTTGTCCTGAGTATTTCTCAGCAAATACTGGCCAGAATTCAACGAATCTTCATGGGAAACTTCATTACCAAAAGGAGGTGTGCATATTACCAGGACGTTCCGCTTCAGTGATTTTCTTAGAGTTATGGGACTTTGAATATTTCTGAAATATTTTCGGGAGAACATATAGTCGCCGCTTTGTCCGTCCATCCTTCCGTCCGTCCGTCCTTCCGTCCGTCCGTCCTTCCACCACACTTTCTTGTCCGGAGTATTTCTCAGCAACTACTGGCCGGAATTCAATGAAAAGTCATGGGAAGCTTACCAAGAGGAGGTGTGCATATTACCAGAACGTTCCGCTCCAGTGATTTTTCTCAGCGTTATGGGACTTTGAATATTTCTGAAATAAGTATATAGTGCACAATTCTTGACTTTCTTGTCCAGAGTATTATTCAGCAACTTCTAGCTGGAATTCAGCAAAACTTCATGGGAAGCTTCATTACCAAGAGGAGGTGTGCATATTACCAGGACGTTCCGGTTTAGTGATTTTTCTAAGAGTTATGGGACTATATATCAGTATATAGTGTACAATTCTTGACTTTCTTGTCCGCGATATTTCCCAGCAACTACTAGCTGGAATTCAACAAAACTTTATGGGTAGCTTCATTACCAAGAGGAGGTGTGCATACTACCAGGACGTTCTGTCCAATGATTTGTCTCAGAGTTATGGGACTTTCAAAATTTCTGAAATTAGTATATACTGCATAAATTCTTGTCCGTGCTATTTCTCAGCAACCAATGGCCTGATTTCAATAAACTGTTATGGGAAGCTTCATTGCCAAGAGGAGCTGTGCATTTTAGCAGGATGTTCAGCTTTAATGATTTTTCTTGGAGTTATGGAACTTTGAAAAATTCTGACATCTATAGTATATAGTGCACAATTGTTGTCCAGGCTATTTCTCAGCCACTAGTGGCCAGATTTCAATAACATTTCATGGGAAGCTTCATTGCCAACAGGAGGTGTGCATATTAGCAGGATGTTCCACTACAGTTATTTTTCTTAGAGTTATGGGACTCTAAAAATTTCTGAAATATAGTACACATTTCTATTGATTTCTAGTCATTTAAATATCTGTGCCTTTCTCATTGCATTTATGTTGCTTGACAAGCTCATTGGGGAGCATCCATCAGTTTTACTGATATCCTTGTTTCAACTGGTCAAGACTTCAAAGAACTGTCACATGGTTTCTATGCTTCAAGTCTTACTGTAGATGTAAATATCTGAAGCATGATGTACAGTGTGAGCGTGGAAATTTGACGATGCAAGCTATCAAGACTGCCACGGATTCAGTTGTTGCGTATGATCAGAAGAGATGTTTTAAAACAGAGTTGAACACACTGAAGAGCAAGGAAGACGTGAAGAGATCAAGTCGGTTGGCACCTCTTAACCCTGTACTAGAAAATGACCTTATCAGAACAGATGGCCAGGTTAAAACCTCTGGACTTAAACCGATTATTTTACCTGGTAATCATCACATGACCGAGTTGATTATCACCCACTACCATGACAAGCTCGGGCAAACAGGCACACAAGTCCTGGCCGCTACAAGAGAAAAGTACTGGATTATTAAAGTTGTATCCTCCGTGAAAAGTGTTATTTCACGATGTGTAACATGCAAGTGTCTATGGTGTCCTTTGATTACTCAGCAAATGGCACCTGTCCTGGAAGAACAAGTTACTGCAGACAAGCCGCCATTCACAAGCGTAGGTGTTGATTTCTTTGGCCCACTCATCGTAAACAGGGCAAAGAATGTGTTAAACACTACGGATGTCTGTTTACTTGCCTGTCTTCTCGTGCTGTACATCTTGAGATATCTCATAGTCTTATAACAGATTCACTTATATCGGCATTTCTGCGCTTTACAAGTCGACGATGGAACTCCAGAGAAGGTATACAGCGACAATGGAACAAATCTGGTTTTAGGAGAATAAGAGATTGACAAGTACACATAATTATGGAACCACTCAAAGATACCAGATTTTACGCCGAAGGAAATAAAATGGTATTTCAACCCACCACAAGCAGGTCACATGGGCAGAGCATGGGAACGCCTAATTCATTCTATGAGAACAACTTTGAAATCACTTGTCATAGAAAAACTGCTGAATGATGAACAACTTCTCACACACATCGCTATCTCCAGTGAGCAATGGCCTGAGGGACCCTCCTGCACTTACTCCCAACATGTCCCTAGCTCAAAGGTCAAGGTCACACGTAGACGTCAAAGGTCAAATGTGTGTTTAATACAGCTTGTTTTGACTATTAATTCATATTCATCAGTTAATTTTAGAATAACTTGCCACAAATGTTCACCTGGTGGAGATGGCATGTTGCACGCTAGACCTGTGTGCCTAGCTCAAAGGTCATGGTCACACTTAGAGGTCAAAGGTCAAATATGGGCATAATACAGCTTGTCCGGACCAGATGTTCTTCATTTGTGGGTGGAGTTTCACATAGTTTTGCACACAAGTTCACCATATGTAGTCGGCATTTCCCAAGGTAAAAGGTCAATGGTCACATTTAGAGATCAAAGGTCAAATATGGGCATGATACAGCTTGTCCGGACCAGATGTTTTTAATTTGTGGTTTGTAGTTTCAAATAGTTTTCACAAATGTTCACCAAATGGCGACACCATGTTGCGTGCAAGACACGTGTTCCTGGCTCAAAGGTCAAGGTAACACTTTGAGGTCAAATATAGACCATTACAGCTTGTTTGCATGTGATTTTAAAATGATTACAATATAAGTTTGCTATCTTGACAACGGGCTTGACATGTTGCCAACAAGCATCTAGATATCGTTTTTGTGTATTTTCAGTTCTTGCATTCATGGTATGGACATGTTACATGTACTAACATTCAATTACGAAGAAGAATCATTATTGCCAAGACATTGTTGGACTTTCTGGTACAAACTGCCAATATGTACACTGAACTGAAAATATTCAACTACATGTCCACCAGATGTCCAGTTTTATTATAATACAATTGATTTTTAATATACACAGTAATTGATAGTCATTATATAGGATTTTCATTCAAAATATTATTTAATACCAATATAATTTTGCAATCTTTATATGTGTACAAGTTCTAGACCAGAACCATTGAAAGTATTGTTAATATAAGGGAACAACATTCCAAATATTACTTGGTTTGTAATACCAATCTACTTTTGTACTGTATAGAGCTGATAGCCGTTCCCTACCAGGTGACGTCCTTCCAGTCTCAAGCCCCTAGTGACGCAGTGGGCACGCCAGGACCGCACGTGATATCACGCCGCCTGGTGCAGGAATACATGTTGGAGGTAAGACATGAGTTTGATCACCAAAAAGTAGCAACCCACATTCATTGAAATTAGCTGTTTGGTCAAGCAGACAAAACCTTACATTATTATATGAGAGCATTAACATTACACAAGTGTGCCTATATAAACATGAGAATCATCGCAGAGAGCTGCTACAAGTTAGCCATTGCTCAATTTGGTTCGATTTTGATTTCAAACATCATTGTGTTGAATATTTCTTTTTACACACTTGTTTCTACATATTCATAAGTCATCACTTGCAATTATGGTAAATATTTATATTTGTTATTACTCATATTAATACCATTGTATTGGTTAATGTCAACATACATGTATGTGACTTATATATCAACATAAATAATTATTCATTGACTTTATAATAGTAGACGAGAATCTGGTCAGTTTGTTCGCTTGATACGATGTAAACCTCGCCAATAAATTTCAAAACTCGGCCAATACGGAAAAAAACTGCCAATATGGAAAAACGCTGCCAATACGAGATTCAGCCAATCAGGATTCAGGATTAGCTCGGCCTTATACGAGATGGCAAGTTTTTTTTACACCATTTTGAAAACGCTCAGCATAAGTAAATTTGCGCTTTGTATTTTTAGCTCACCTGAGCACAACGTGCTCATGGTGAGCTTTTGTGATCCTTTTTGTCCGTCGTGCTTCATGTGTCGTGAACACTCTAGAGGCTACATTTTTTGCTCAATCTTCACGAAACTTGGTCAGAACATTTGTCCCAATGATGTGTCGGCCGAGTTTGAAACTGGGTCAAGTGGGGTCAAAAAGTAGGTCACTAGGTCGAATTGAAGAAAAAGCTTGTGAACACTAGAATTCACATTTTTTGCCCAATCAACATGAAACTTACTCAGAACATTTGTTCTAATGATATTTTGGCCAAATACAAAGCTTGTTAACACTCTAGGAGTCACATTTTTTGCCCAATCTTCATGAAACTTATTCAGAACATTTGTTCCACTGATATCTCGGCCGAGTTCGAATCTGGGTCATATGGGGTGAAAAACTAGGTCACTAGGTCAAATTGAAGAAAAAGCTTGTTAACACTCTAGAAGTCACATTTTTTGCCCAATCTTCATGAAACTTGGTCAGAACATTTTTCTCAATGATATCTGGGCCGAGCTTGAATCTGGGTCATGTGGCTTAAAAAACTAGGTCACTAGGTCAATTTGAAGAAAAAGCTTGTTAACACTCTTGAAGTCACATTTTTTGCCCAATCTTCATGAAACTTGGTCAGACCATTTGTCCCAATGATATCTCGACTGAGTTCGAACCAATGAAACTTTCTCAGAACATTTGTTATAATGAAATCTTGGCCGAGTTTAAAAATGGTTCTGATCAATTGAAAAACATTGCTGCCAGGGGACGGGGCAGTTTTCCTTATATGGCTATAGAAAAAGCTTGTGAACGTTCTAGAAGTCACAATTTTTGCCAATCAACATAAAACTTGCTCAGAACCTTTGAAC
Organism: Congeria kusceri; assembly: GCA_027627225.1. Taxonomy (NCBI): domain Eukaryota; kingdom Metazoa; phylum Mollusca; class Bivalvia; order Myida; family Dreissenidae; genus Congeria; species Congeria kusceri. The sequence continues at coordinate 14,564,104 of CM051038.1, forward strand.
CTTTGTTCTGATGATATATCGGCTGAGTTCAAAAATGGTTCTGATCGGGTGAAAAACATGACAAACTAGGGGGGGGGGCGGGGGCAGTTTTCTTTGTATGGCTATAGGAAAAGCTTGTGAACACTCTAGAAGTCACATTTTTTGCCCAATCTTCATAAAACTTGGTCAGAACATTTGTCCCAATGATATCTTGGCCAAGTTTGAATCTGGGTTATGTGGGGTCAAAAACTAGGTAACTAGGTCAAATTGAAGAGGAAGCTTGTAAACACTCTAGAAATCACATTGTTTGCCCAATCTTTATGAAATTTGGTCAGAACATTTGTCTTAATAATATCTCCCCTGAGTTTGAATCTGGGTCATGTGGGGTGAAAAACTAGTTCACTAGTTCAAATTGTAGAAAAAGCTTGTTAACACTCTAGAAGTAACAATTTTTGCCCAATCTTCATGAAACGTGGTCAGAACATTTGTCTTAATGATATCTCCCCTGAGTTTGAATCTGGATCATGTGGGGTGAAAAACTAGGTCACTAGGTCAAATTGAAGAAAAAGCTGGTTAACACTCTAGAAGTAACATTTTTGCCCAATCTTCATGAAACTTATTCAGAACATTTGTTCCAATGATATCTGGGCTGATTTCGAATCTGGGTCATGTGGGGTGAAAAACAAGGTCACTAGGTCAATTGAAGAAAAAGCTTGTTAACTCTAGAAGTCGTTTTTTTTGCCACATCTTCATGAAACTTGGTCAGAACATTTGTCCCAATGATATATGGGTCGAATTCGAATTTGGTTCATGTGGGGTCAAAAACTAGGTCACTAGGTCAAATTGAAGAAAAAGCTTATTAATAATCTCGAAGTCACATTTTTTGCCCAATCTTCATGAAACTTGGTCAGAACATTTGACCCAATGATATCTCGACCGGGTTCAAATCTGGGTCATGTGGGATCAAAAACTAGGTCACTAGGTCAGATTGAAGAAAAAACTTGTTAACACTCTCGAAGTCACATTTTTTGCCCAATCTTCATGAAACTTTGTCAGAACATTTTTGTTATTGATATTTCGGCCGAGTTTGAATCTGGGTCATGTGGGGTATAAAACTAGGTCACTAGATCCAATTGAAGAAAAAGCTAATTAACACTCTAGAAGTCACATTTTTGGCCTACTCTTCATGAAACATAGTCGGAACATTTGTTTTAATGATATCTTGGCCAAATTCGAATCTTGGTCATGTGGGGTGAAAAAGTAGGTCACTAGGTCAAATTGAAGAAAAAGCTTGTGAACGCTCTAAAAGTCACATTTTTTGCCCACTCTTCATGAAAGATAGTCAGAACATTTGTCTTAATGATATCTCGGCAGAGTTCGAATCTGGGTCATGTGGGTTCAAAAACTAGGTCACTAGGTCAATTTGAAGAAAAAGCTTGTTAACACTCTAGAAGTCACATTTTTTGCCCAATCAACTTGAAACTTGGTCAGTACATTTGTCCCAATGATATCTGGGCCAAGTTTGAATCTGGGTCATGTGAGGTCAAAAACTAGATCACTAGGTCAAATTGAAGAAAAAGCTTTTTAACACTCTTGAAGTCACATTTTTTGCCCAATCTTCATGAAACTTGGTCAGAACATTTGTCCCAATGATATCTCGGCCGAGTTCGAATCTGTGTCATGTGGGATAAAAAACTAGGTCACTAGGTCAAATTGAAGACGAAGCTTGTTAACACTCTAGAAGTTACATTATTTGCCCAATCTTCATGAAACTTGGTAAGAACATTTGTCCAAATAGTATCTCGGCCGAGTTCGATTCTGGGTCATGTTGGGTCAAAAACTAGGTCACTAGGTCAAATTGAAGAAAAAGCTTCAATTTCAATATGTTCTTCGAAATTTTGAATGTTGTCACTTAGGTTTTTCAGACCATGATGATTAAGGCTGCATTTCCATCAGTCCGTATCAGTATGTCCATATCCGTATAAAAATCTAACACATGGAAAATTGTTCGACTAATGAAACTCAGCTGAGCGACCCAGGGCCATTTGGCCCTCTTGTTTACTTAAAGTTTCTATATGTAGCACTCCCACAAAATAATGTGAACAAGGGCAACATTCGCACTTATTAATGTATTGGCCCTCTTGTTTACTTAAAGTTTCTACATGTATCACTCCCATAAATAAAGTGAACAAGGGCAACATTCGCACTTATTAATGTATTGGACCGAGTCAACCAAGTGACGAATGATCGAATCATGAAATACTGATGACGTCGACCACGAAAACACAGATTTACATCCCTTGAAGTATTCTTCAATTTAGCGTTTGTTTATAATTATAGATCTAACATGATGAAATTATTTATTAATATTTGGATTAAAATTGGATTGGATGCACCTCAGAAAGGGAAGGGAATCGGCTGAGTTAGCTGAGCGTTTGCTCTGTCAACTTGCCGACATCATCTTCACAATGACAAGAGAGGGTTCAGCTGAAAAGGGGATGGTGGAAAGCTAAATGTCAGGAATTTGAAAATGTTCTTAGTAAATTAATATTTTTTTTTTCACATCTAGCCGTCGTCTTTAACTTTTCAAGAATTTCTTAATCATACGCTGGAGCATACTTGTACTTTTAAAGAAAATTCTTAAACAAAATGCTTTGGTGAATTATACTTTTAAAAGTTGGAGTCAGTGTCTATTCTTTATTCTTAAGTCTAAGACTGGGTAAAGAATGTGTTGGTGAATACTGACAGGTTTGCCAAGACTTGGTCGGATCACATTGGATATTGATTAGTGGTGTTATACCTTTTGCGACTTTCTTGATAAAATTTTTTTTAGCAATTATTTTATGTTCTGTTTGGTTGTTATATTTTACAATACGCAGTTAAAAGAAGAAGAACATTGTTAATAATTTATGCTGGCGTTGTTACATTCTATTTATATCCAAAGAATAGTTATGATAGATCTAACTTGTACTATTAAACTGAAAGATGCTGCATACTATTTCTATTTATATCGAAACAATTGTTTTGATACTATTAAAACCGAAATATGCTGCATAATATTATAAAGTTATAATCAGGCCAATATGGCAGTCTGCAGCCAATATAAATTCAACTAATTACATTATAGTACAATGGTAAAATTTGGTGATCATGTTTCACAACTAGTTCATTGAAACAGCAACCATGATGCCATGTTCAATTTACATGATTAATCTACACAAACATTGTAATTTTAATCATCTATAAATATATGAATGAGAATTAAATCAGAATTTTTTGGTTTAGTATCGTAAACTGAAACAGGTAATTTTTTAACAATCAAGTTATTGATGCATCGAAAAAATTGCTGCAGCTCTGTCAGTGCAGGGTTGATAATGAATAATCATAAAGATTCTTTTGTTCGTTTATTTGTCTAAATCTAGCTGGGACCGAAATCAGGACCCCTTTCCCCTGCTCTGGAGTCATGTTTAACTCCTAATAGCTACAACAAAAAACTATGCATGCTTTATTGTTACCATAGTGTGTTATTTATTTTCATAAAAAAATCTCCTTATGGTTAAATACAAATATTCACTAAATGATTTATTTAAAATTTGTTTTGTTGTAGAAGCCATTTCAGACATAATGAATGATCAGCAGCATGGGGCCTCAGCAGCATGGGGCCCCAGTCAGGGGTCAGCGGCTAGAACTGGGGGATTGCAACTCTGATTCTAACAACAGTGGGATTGCCCTCCCAAGCATTTCAAGCAAGACTAGCCACCAAAATAGTAGGTTAGCTATTTAATATTTTTCCTGATATTCAAAAAATACATTTCTAGTTCTATTCAATGTGCTCTGTTATAGATCATTTAGTGTTCTTTTGTGGTAAATATCAAAAACATCTATCTAGTGAGAGCACCTGAACCTGTCTTTTAGAAATGAAACTTAGAAACTATTCATCTTTTGTGCAAGATGATTGTGCATTGTATTTAATATTTTGATATTTTGACAATAAAAATATATTGTGATCGTATAAAGTTAGACAGCAGCATTGTGTCCAGTTCTGAATTTATTTATCTTCAAGTATCAACAACAACATACTAATAATAATGACATTAACGTCACATGACGTTGTGCACAAAGGCGCGAACACGTCGTTACATTAAAGATTCCTAACATACTCGGGGCGGTAAAATGTGTATGAACATATTTATGTATAACAAAAGCATGCATCGAAAACTCGAATGATTTAAAGACAATGTATATAGTTATGAACATATTTAAATCATTTACAAAATTGAAAGTTCTCAGTACATGTGTTACATTTATCACAGTAAAATTATTTCGCTTAAATCTCTTGTTATGAAAGTCTATGATTTGAGTGCAATCACTTCTTATCACATAAATAGTCTCTAGTTTGCCACAACGTAAATCCGTCCATTTATGACACGGTCTCTTTCTCCGACCTTCAAAGGATACAGCTTGGTGATGGGACGGTTTGTGACTCCCCTGTCCGTCCAGATGTCCGCGGCTCGGACCCGTCCGTCGTTGCGCTTTTTGGCGAGTCCAAAAGCACCGCAAACATATGGTCGTGTGGTCAACAATTTTTAGCTACATTTTAGCTACAAATTTGTCTCCCGCAAGCAAACACGGTGCACTTGCGGATGCATGTGCGGCTCCTTAGCAATAAACATACCGGCCTGGCAGGAATTAAACTAGTGGTGTAACGATATACCGGTATACAGGTATATCGTACCGGTATACCGGTATATCATGGTATTAGACCACGCCATTATAAATCGCGATGTTAAAATTTCATAATGGTATATAATGATATGTACTTGTGTATGAGTGTTCTATGTCTTTTTATTAAAACATTTGTCTTTTTATATTTTTATTTAGCTTATTGTTATTCTCCTCTAAAAATAAAGCCTTACTACCGTCACTATTTCGGTGATTTTGCATTTTCTATATATACCGACTCCAATATACTGTTTTCGAAACATTATTGTTGAATTGCTGATTTAAAAAAGGGTTTGTAAACATTTGCTATTGCATATTGAGAAAACTATCAGGTAACCATTAACTGACATATAGATTGATTTCAGATAGCTGACGGAATGTTTTTTTTACTAATTCATAACTGTAAGATATAATTAAGGTGTTGTGTGACAACAGTCTAAAAAAGAATATCGGTAGAACCGATGGATGCTCCCCAATGCCACTTTGACCTCTAAATTGTGGCCTTGCCCTTAAATCTAAGAACCTGATTCATACCGAGACATGTTGTCATGTTGAGGCTTACATTTGTGTAAAGTCTTAAAATCCATTCAGTTAAAGTTAAAAGTCTGGTCAAGCAAACGGTCAATTTTGACTTTTGACCTTTAAGTATGACATTGACCTTTGACCTCCAGATCTAGTTTATATGCGTAACATGTCTCATTTAGACAAACATTTTTATCAGTTAATTGGAAAAAAGGTCAATCTATAACCCAAGTTATAGTCCGGACAAGATAAAAGTTGATTTTGACTACTAAGGGTGGCCTTGACCTTTGACATATGGACTTGGTTTATATGCACTTCATGTTGTCTAATTGATACAGGTTGACATTGGTGCCAGGTAGTTTTTAAAATCCATGGCAAACTGTCAATTTTGCCCTTTGACCTCTAGGTGTGACCTTGACCTTTGACCTCGGAACCTGATTCATGAGCGGTACACACCTGCTCATTGCAGCAAACATTTGTGCAAAGTAATTCTTAGATCCCTCCATCCGTGGCCAAGTTATAGTGTGGACAAGCAAAAAAAGCCAAATTATAATCCAAGGGCAATTACTCCCAGACAACTCAACAGACCGGAACGACCAGACAATATGCACATGTCCTCTTAATAGGGATGAAGCATATAATGTTTCATTGACTTCCAGTTGTTAGAAGCTAAGATATCGCGCGAAAAGTAAAATTCCATTAAAAAGTTTGTTTTTTCAATATAAAATAACAAATTTTAAATATGATATTAAAAATCATGCCCATGTTTTGTTTTAATAGTGTACTGTATTTTAAATTGAAAATATTGGTATTTTAACATTTATATTGTGTTAATAAATGCGTTTGTACGATAATTATAGTGAGACATGAAGAGAAACTGCGCTTTTTAATGTGGGCAATATATCGCAGTATATATCGCAGTACATTGTAAAATGTTGCGGTAAATCGCAATATAGGTCAGTGACATCGTTACACCCCTAAATTAAACTGACACCGCAAGACAAGTAGGTATCACACTGTGACCGCGCATCACCATGTGCATGAAATAAATAACTCCGATAGTCAATGTGCATTTGGCATGATGTGGTTGTTTTTCGCTTGACTATTCGAAGAATAGGTGAGCTATCCTAGTACCCGCGGCGTCTGCGTCTGAATTGGTTAAAGTTTTTATTATTCATAAGTCTGGTAACTTCAAAACTACATAAGTTATTCACTTGAAACTTGGAATATACCTTTGTCATCAACTCCAGTAACAGGGGCAACGTTCCCCATAACCCTGTTTTGTATTTTGACAGAGTAATGCCCTTTTTTCACTAAGATTTATGGTTAAAGTTTATATTCAAAAGTGTTGTAATTTCAAAACTACATAAGTTATTCACTTGAAACTTGGAATTTACCTTTGTCATCAACTCCAGTATCACGGGCAACAGTCCCCATAACACATTTTGTATTTTGACAGAGTTATGCCCTTTTTCACATAGATTTTCAGTTTATATTCAAAAGTTTTGTATTCGAAGAATAGGTGAGCTATCCTAGTACCCGCGGCGTCTGCGTCTGAATTGGTTAAAGTTTTTATTCATAAGTCTTGTAACTTCAACACTACATAAGTTATTCACTTGAAACTTGGAATATACCTTTGTCATCAACTCCAGTAACAGGGGCAACATTCCCCATAACTCTGTTTTGTATTTTGACAGAGTAATGCCCTTTTTTCACTAAGATTTATGGTTAAAGTTTATATTCAAAAGTGTTGTAACTTCAAAACTACATAAGTTATTCACTTGAAACTTGGAACTTACCTTTCTCATCAACTCCAGTATCAGGGGCAACAGTTCCGATAACACTTTTTGTATTTTGACAGAGTTATGCCCTTTTTCACATAGATTTTCTGATTTAAGTTTATATTCCAAAGTTTTGTAACTTTTAATATTACATGAGTTATTCACTTGAAACTTGAAACTAACCTTTGTCATCAACTCTAGTATCAGGGGCAACATTACCCATAACTCTGTTTTGTATTTTGACAGAGTTATGCACACTTTTTACATAGATTTTGTGGTTAAAGTTTTTGTTCCAAAAATGTATAAACTATACAAGGCTTCACTTAAAAGTTTTGTATTTTAACAATCCACTATCCAAAATATGAACCTTCGAATAGTCGAGCGGGCTGTCCTCTGACAGCTCTTGTTTTCTATATTTTCTCTTTATATCACATGTGTTACAATCTTTTAGAAATAATAATGTTTTTTTTTTTACAATTTGTCAAATTTAACCAAGTATTTTCCTGATGTACATGTCCGTTTTAAAGTCGTAAATGGAACCATGACATGTAGGATCTTTATGAAAAATATGTTGATATTTGTGTTGCTGGCAAGCTACCATTGCTGTCCCTGCGTAAAACTTGCGGTGATGCGCGATAGTTATGTGTTGGCCATGCGTTAACATTTACAGTATATCACAACCGCATGGTTGCCATAGTTTTGTGACAAGGCGATATTGTGGGGGTATATGGTCACTCATGTGACAATTCTAGTTTGTTTTATTTAGTGCATTTCTAACTGCTTACAAGTATAATGTCTTGTTTAACTATCAACTGGAATGTATACATCTTCATACACATAGTACTAAGATTAGTTTTAAACGTATAGTCTTTGTACTTTGACAAAGAACAAAATTCTGTTCTAAAACCACCTGTAAACAACGCAAAAATTTAGTTCTAAGTCTGACATCATTTTTCAGCAGTTTATCAAGGAAAGTTAGTAAATCAAGATTATTTTACCGTTCGTGAATAATAAATAATATGCAAAAACTGTATACATAATATCATATTACATACTACGGATATGCGCACATGGAAAAGCTACATGATGACGATGAATAGGGATACGATCACGGACACGGATAACTGACCACGCGCACACGGAAAAGCTACATGATGACGACGAATACGGATACGATCACGGACACGGATAACTGACCACGCGCACACGGAAAAGCTACATGATGACGACGAATACGGATACGATCACGGACACGGATAACTGACCACGCGCACATGGAAAAGCTACATGATGACGACGAATACGGATACGATCACGGACACAGATAACTGACCACGTGGACATGGAAAAGCGGCCTTACGAGTGAACCGTATATGTGGGTTGACAATGTATACAGCTTATGGTGAGCTATATTCGTTGGTTGAAAACGTATACAGCTTTAGTTAATCAGGTACAGTCGTGTATATTTGGTAAATGACATTAGTACAAACATCGCTAGTTAATATGTGACACTCATTTCAAATGTATAACGTGATAATTAAATGTACAGTATTAGTGATTGAGTGGAAGAAAAAATAAAAGCAAAGTTAAAAAATAAAATGATATGATTTATTCTTTGTTTTATGCACGTTTTAGGCTTAAGGTAGAAAGGTCCTAATGACTTCGGAAATACTGGCGAAATATCGGTTAACATTGGCCCATTCACCACTAACCGTAAATCTAATCGATCTAATCCAAAACAGAAATTATTTCCGCGAAATAAACATTACTTTTCGAATGTAAAGTTATTTTCAATTAAATGTGTGAAATAAATGCTTATTTGTGTTTAAAGATGAAAGTAAAAATGTAGTTTGAACAAAAACAAGGTACTCGGGCATGGGGAATACGTCGTTGGGAATTTCTGTTCACATTTTATCATTACATTTTCACGATGTCTAGTGTATTTCCTTACACTAAAGTTAAAATAGTTATAAATAAACGTCAAAGGATTATTAGTATTATTGAACATAATTATTCGTATATAAAAAAATATCTGCATGAAGGAGATACATGCTCTTTGCTGTGAAATAACATACATTCACACCAAAAACTTGGAAAAATAGTCAAGATGGGTGGAGAGCGGGACGTCAGGTGATCGAGTTTGGTGTTCTGTTGGATAATTAAAAATACTGTTCATTGTGTAAACTTGGACCTGTTCCACTGTGGAATTTTGACGAGATCTACCGCTGTAAAAAAAACATCTGAAAATTATCTATCTGCGAAATGATAAGAATGGTTTAAGAGACACCTTTTTATCCAAAAACAGTGACATTTTACCAATAGTCACATTCTCCAAGAAGAGTCTTGATGAATTTATCACAAAGATTTGCCAGTTTTTTGAAACTCTTGTTAACCCAATGTAATGAAAATGTCAATTGAATTTTTTGAAACACACACTTATAAAAAATGTTTATTATTTTTCTGAATTTGGTAACCAAGGATATGTGAACCTGAGCTAGTTACATTTGTATTTAAAATGTTTACACAAACACTATTTCTCTAACATTAATGCAAAAATAATTCATTTAATATCAATACTGCTATTAGATTATAATTAGAAGAGAAAAAAAATATTTTAACATAGAAGGAAACTATTTGCTTTTTTACTAGTCTTATTTTTCATTACTTTCATTTTTTTTTATAACATAGTGTTGCTTCACTCCAAATGTTATACCTTGAGATTTTTGTGGTGAACCTATGTCAATTTATACATTTTTCCACTCAGATAAGGTTATATTATATTTTGGTATTACTGATATTGACATACTATCAAATAAAAGTAAAAAAATTGGTGTGAGGCGTATTTTTACTGTAATGAAATCTGTTGTTTTTTACCATATGCTTAGCCAAATTTAATGTCATAATGTGTTGTTGGTCAACTTGAGTACATATGTTTGTTATACTTTTTCATAAGATACATCTTTAACGTATAAATTAAAGCTATTCAGGCATAAATAAAATACATTTTGACAATATGTCAGTAATTTTTGTAAGTGTACCCCATCAAAATTTTAGGTTGAAGTAGAAAAATGAGGGGTTATTACAAAAATTGCATTTTTGTCAAAACGTGTGGTTAGATTTCGTTTATATTTCACAGTTTAGTCTCGTAATAGATTTAATGATCAAAGATAATAAGAAAGTCAAGGTATGAAATAGTCCCATTAGGGGCTTTCTACCTTAAATCCCACCAAGTTCACAATCACGGTGGACTTTCCACGTTAAGTAGATGTGTACATAAGCGACATATTCAGTTTTGCGCGTTTTAACATAAATATACACAGCTAAAATTACAAATGTGTTCGACCAAAAAATAATGAAAATTAACTAACGGCAAAATTACATCACTATGTCAGTGTGTTACCTTACGAGATCACAAATGAAGGTAATTTTTAGGATAGTACTAAGATGTGCTTTCGGGTAATGATATAGCGGTATCCTAGCAGTCTCTTAACGATCTTGTATTTTACATCTTAACTTAAGGTAATTGTTTTAGATAAAGGCCCCAGATCAGACTAGAAGACCAGAGTTATTGCCCCTTGTTTGTGAAAAAATCCAGAATTAATCAACAATTGGCTTTCAGTCTCCATGGAAAATTAACTTTTCATTCAATGTTGAGTAAGCATGCACATTTTGTGCATGACTATAAGATCTCATCAGGGTGAAATGATGGGCCTGATAGAACCAGGAACACAAGAGTTATTTCCCCTTTTTTATGAGAAAACTTGTAAAAATTGGACTTTGTGCCATATAGTAACTTCGTTTTTTAGCTCAATGTTTCGGAGAAAAAAAGTTTAGTTATTGTCTTCACTCTGTCGTCTGCGTCAGTGTCTGCATGCGTCATCATTAGATGAAGTTTTTTGTCAAAGTCAATTTCTCAAAAACTATTAAAGGAAACCATTTGAAACTTTCAATACTTGTTCACTATCAAAAAGGGTAATTCAGTACAATAAAGCAAGTAACCCTGTGATTTGTATTTCCAGAGTTATCAGCCCTTGTTTGGACTTACAAGAGGAGGTAACTCTATCAAAGATTTCGTTTGAAAAATTGCCCTCTTTCAACTTAGAATTTTTGCTTTAGGTCAAATTTCACAATAACTATTAAAGAACTATTAAAGTTAGATCCTTGATCACAGTTATGAACCCATTCCATAGATAAGATGAGCTAACTATATCAAGGATTTTGGTGGAGTTATCGCCCTTTTTTCATCTTAGAATTTTAGCTATAGATCAAATTTCTCAATAACTATGAGAGGTATTGACTTGAAATTCAACACATTTAATCACAGTGATGAACCCATTCTATAAACAAAAGGCCAGAATACTAGAGAAAGTCGAGCTACCAGCACCCCGTAGGTGGTGCTCAAACACAGATTGTGAGTGCTTTGGACCATCATGGCCCTCTTGTTAATTGTTGTTAACCTCTATACTTTGTTATATACGTACATAAAATAATTTCAATAATATATAACAATATTATATAGTTGCTTTTAATTAACATTAAACTACTAAAATGACAACACGTATGAAAAAATTGATTTTCAAAACACCAATTTACTGTTCACGAAACATGCATACACAATCTTTTTTACAGGTGGTTACAGTGTGCACATTGTATTTCATGTAAAACCCATGTTTTCTGTAGAAAAACAAGCAAAAATTATGATGATCGATTCATAATCGGAGCATGCGATAATTCCATCTGCAAGGAAAGCGTGGATGTATTGACAACGATATAAAAATTTCATAGTGCAAATATCGGTGAAATTTTTAGTTTTGTATAATCAAAACACTGATAGCATAGGAAGACGGGATAAGCAAAAATAAACCAAAATCAAGAGAAATAAAGTGGAAAAAAATCTAACAGAAAGGACACATTTGAATTTCAGCAATGCCATTTTTACACAAGTCATATGAAACTATTCATTGTTATACACCCTACTTTCAATATCTTGTTAGATATATATGTATGTATGCAAACTACTTAATGCAGATGCAATAATATAGTTTGCATAACAATCAACGTTTCGACTTATCCTGAACAGGCAAAAATAGCTGATGGAACGTTTGGGGGTATCGATTGTTAGTGTTTTGTAGCCTGCAAGTAAGCAGTGGGTCACGCAATTCAATCTTCCTTAATCACCCTACTAAGACTATTGGCGTCCGCCAACAGTCACAAATTTTCATAGCGAGACAACGAAGTTAGGTATCATGTGCAGTTGTATTTATCTTTACAATGCATACGGTTTCTCTGTCGTTTGATGACACCTTTAAAATTCCCCTAAAAACATAAACAGAAGCCGTACATCATGAAGCCGACTTTGTGGCATGCTTTCCACGTAGAGGGTGTAAATAACAAGCATGAAAACTAGTCTACCTTAGTGACAAAAACAATATGTCATACCGCGTTATAACATATATACGGCACATGAATCAGCTAAATGCATGTTTTTCATGAGGATTACGTGCAGTTGCAATGATATCAATAAATTACAATGTCATTAAAACCATCTCCAGTCTGACACTACTATATTATCCGCTGACTGGATCTGATGACTTCGCATTAGGATTCATGTTCAGACAACCTTTTCATGAGCCAATCAAATTGTTGCTTTCAAAATGCTGTATAACGTTATATATAAACCACAAAAACTATGCACGAAATTAAAGTGAACTTTGGATGTTTACTCGCCTAAGGTACCACTATATCCATTGTTATCGATGTGAAAATTAACTGTAAATGATTAAGTCCCGAGGATCAGCTGGAAATGCATCACCTTTTCAAAAACCGTGTCCAAACTTTGCTTTGCAAAGAGCAATTTCATTTGGCGCAGCAGGGCCGATATTATATTGTTAGAAGGTCATTTGAACGTGACCTGTTATACGATGTCTTCAGGTCCTAACAATGTTAGGATTTGATTTTAATGAGATTGTCAAGAATCAGTGACTGACCCATTGTAGTCACTTAAATTAATAGCCATCATGAATATAAATCAATAATAACATTTAAAAAAAAAACGAATAAAAACAAACAACGTACCTACCGACACCTGCCGTGTAGTGTGACATGTTATCCCAAACAAAAAGATAGCCTTATACACGGTCTTAAATGGTAAATCAATTCAAATGATCTTATTTAAATTTTTTCTTGTCATAAAAAACGCGCATCCACAAGTTTAAAACTATTGTATTTAATTTAGTATATAGTACCACAGCGTAATTGGCCTTTTAATTCATGCCATCTGAAGTGTTTGTGTAAAAACATCAAAGCGGTGAAGGCACTGCAGTCATTGGCTGTTGCATAACACTGGGCACATAATGGACAATCTGTGCAATAACAGAGGGATGACATGATTGTGTCACCTTGCATGTAGTGGTTATAAATGTTATAAACCATACATTTGTTCAATATTATAAAATTGAATTGAACATGTCTTAGTTTTTAATAATATTCAAAATTGTAAGTTAAAATACAATATTGCCTATTAAAAATGTAAATCAAATTTTGAAATAAATATATCATAATTGTGTAATTTTTTTTCACGCAATCATGCCGTTTTTAATTGTATTTGTTGCCAATTAAATTCAATATATTTATTGCATCAAATGTGTAGCTAATGAATTTAAGTCCATTGTGAAATATACGCCACTAATTTAAACGTAATCAGGTGTAAAATTTCTATAAAGTCACTTACAGCAGCTTAATGATCCGTACGAGTAAAAAATATAAATAAAGCCTTTCAAAACAAATTTTAATTGAAAATAATAAAAAAAAGAACTGTCGGGCAAGAAACCTAATGAGACAAATTCTTGTCTGATTTTCATGCTCTTTCGTTGGGCTACATACATATATTAATTTAATGACATTCCTACTAGACATTCCGACATTAAATATTCATTACTAACACACATTCTCTGGATATACATGTACGGGTATATAGTGAAAAATGACCATTATCAGTTTCATAACGGGACACTCTCTGTGGAAGACAGATTTATTAGTCTGACGAAGATCAAAAGCTGTGGAATCGAGCAAACATCAATCTTAACCTTAAAAAAAAGCAACAAGATCCTGAATATTAAAAATGTTAAACATTTAATGAATGCAAAGACTGTGTGAAAGCTTTTCAACCGTTTCCGCGAGTGTTATGCAATAAAATGTTTAAGTTACTGAAAGGGAGTTACTATCAAAATGTTGTTGTTTTTTGTTGGAAATGTCTTAAATTGTATTCCCTTTAAGCATCTGGAGTAGCAAATCTGTCGAAAACGTAGATGAAACAAAAATTCTCCAACTCTGCCGGTAATCAAACCTTGCGATCTTCTTAACAAAAGTCTAACATGTAAACAACTAGTCTATTGCAGCTACCACTTTACACGTGTAAAAGTCTGATATGATATGATATGAGTGACCGCAATCGTGATACACCAACTATCTCCGGAATGCTCCGTAAAACTTGACCGCTATTGCGTAATAACCGATAAACTGTTCTTTTTCATTATGATGATGGCCACGTAACTAATTAAATGAGTTGTAAACATTTCCTACTCAACAAATATACTACTCAAGAAATAACCATTCGACGAGTCGTCGATAATGAGATGAATAGTTAAGGATTAGATTTTTTCTACTTGGCTACCCTCTTGAACCCAAATATTAATTCATTAATGAATTAGGATGTTGCATAACATTCTATTTTATTTTCTTCTGCAAGTACAGTCATTATTTGATCCTGCATTGAAAGTTGTTAAAGTAAATTTTTCCGCCATGTAATGTTCTAATCAAATTCATTATCGTAATGATTACCATATGACAAATTAATATGTAAAACGGTACTTCTGCCTTTCGCGTAGTCAAATCTGCCTGTCCTAAAGCTGTTAGGATCATAGTTTTTTTACTGTTCGGCTTTGACACAGCCATACCTTTAGTTTTTCTGTGAACAGCTTAAAACTACCTTGGTCGTTTGGGGGTGTGGGGGTTGAATGGTGGGGGTTTGAGCTTATGCACACATGTTTGGTGTATTATTTTGATCATTGAACATGGGCAGTTTAAAGGGACATTTTCACAATTTTTGGTTGTAAAAACATTTCTTTAAAAATAACATTTTCAAACAGGAATTTGTAGAATCTAACGAAACTTTTTGTCTGTTACTAGGGTATGTCTACCAAGTAGCAAATTTTGTTAAAAAAACAACAGATATTCATCAAAAGTTTTACTTTGCACATGCATTGTGGTTTTCAAACATTGAAGTATAAAGAATAAATTTATTTTAGAACAGGAAAAAGTCAGTTTTATAAAATTATTTCTCTCAGCAAAAAATTGTGTAACTGCCCTTTTTAATATTCTGTGTATGGATAGATAAGCCGATAATTGCAATAAATAGCATGGTGAAAGTCACCTTTAATGCACAAGATCAATGTGTAATTCATCTTTTTACATGTGCCTCTGGCATATCACATTTTACTGAGTTCTTGTCAGTGCTGGTAGTTGTGTTAAATTCTCACTTGATCATGTTGAACATAACTTGGCAGGACTTTGAATTGAAAGGATGTGTTCTTTTATTTGTTATGGTAAATAAAAAATAAAAAAATATTAATAATATATTAATACATATTATATTTTGTGTGTGTTTAAATACATTTTTACAATCTCTAGCATAAGATTATGATTTATTATTGGTAATTAATAATAATCTGATAATATATCGTGTATGAAGGTCATGATAAGTGAATGATAAAAATGTGAAAAATCATTATTGAATACTTGGACAATACTGTATCCTGTACTAGAAAGTGTTGTTGTTTTCAGTTCTCCACCCATGTATGGATAAAATGTCTGTTGCTGGTTCAACTTGGCTGTGTAACCATGGCGACCATATAGGCTGCAGTGCCGCCTTCAGCGACCTACCTCCATAGACCGGAGATCTGCCCTAGTACCACCAGAGTTTAATGCAATCCCTGCTACTGCTGTTAATGTACAGGTAAGGGTCTGCTAAGTTTATCTATAGATGTGTATGCGCCCTTTAAAAAAAAAAAATCTGGGTTTAGGGCAACCTGACCCTACCATGCGAAAACGCCCCGACCCTAAAGTTTAGTGACGATTGTTTTTCGTAAAATCCGTATTCATAGGTTTTGAGGTAATTTTCAGTGGTTTTTTTTACCGAACTGTGACATACAAAAAAAAGTTTAAAAAAAAACTAAATCCCGACCGTACCTAACTCTTTTGAGACTGTTGCCCGAAAACACAATTTTTTTTTTATGCCCAATCATAATAACAATAATAATATCCCTTTCTACCTACTTTGCGCATATGCTGATGATACCTTCTGGCTTTCTGGGACGATATTAAGAATATTAGTAATAATAATATTACTAACAATTAATGATGTAGTAATGTTAACGATGAGAGAAATGGTTAGAAATGCAAAAGGGGCTCTTGGTGGCTGATGCTGCAATCATAAATTTTTCTTTGTCCATTTTGCTTTACTTATTGCACATCTAACAATGATTTCATTCTGTATGTTCAGCTTTTCCACAACCAGATGGATGTCGTGGCATCGGAAGCTCCCGCCCAAGGCGACCCACATCCTGGTTCCAAAGGCCGACAGCAAGTGACTTTCCGATTCATGGACTTTATACTGTGTTGTGGACTTTGTGTTTGTGTTCTTCAAAGGACTTCAGCAAGCCTGTTTAAATGCCCCAGTGCCTCGACAGTTGCCATTCCAGCGTCCAAAAATCATGACTGCTGGTAAGCTTTGTTTTTGCATATTTACTGTTGCTGTTTAAACGGACATATTCACCGATTACTGTAAGATCATTTTATTTAGTGGTGTCTATTTTTAGAGCGTTCTTGAAAAACGTCTATTTCGCATGATGTTAAATTCGAACATTATTCATTTTCATGTTGATATTTTGTAATAATCATGTGAAAAGAAATTAACACGGCTTCTTAAATGTGCACTCTGTTTGGACGCGAAAATTAGACCACTGCGAAATAAAATGATTCTACAGTGTGTGATTTTAAGAACAACACAAAACAACTTTATAAACCATTTTTACTGCAAACATTAAATAGGCAAAAAAGGTCTTTAAAATAAAAAAGAAAAGAACTTAAGGCATTCTACTGGGGGTTGAACTTTTGACTTCTGGGCCTGATTCACCAAACCATTCTTAGACTTAAGAATAAAGAATAGACTTAGACTTAGAGAAAAATACGTGTGCATTTGAATAGACTTAGACTTTAGAAAAATACTTGGGCATTGGAATAGACTTAGACTTGAGAATAATACTCGTGCATTTGAATAGACTTAGACTTGAGAATAATACTCGTGCTTTTGAATTGACTTAGACTTGAAAAAAATACGTGTGCGTTTGAATAGACTTAGACTTGAGAAAATTAGTTGTGCAATCACAAATATGCAGGGTACCAATGTCGCTTATGTCATTAATATATTATTCTAAAAGCTGATTGCTGTAATTTTCATTTGTGGATAGCAAGTAAGTTTCCAATGAACAGCATTCGTAGAATGTAACAGTTTCCAAAATATTCTTTGTTGTTACACCTTAAGTCTAAGAATGTGTTGGCAAATGACTAGGATGCACTGACTCGCTTACTGCATTTTTTGTGGGTGGTAAAGTTATGAATTTTAATGATTGACTATTTATTAATGGCATATTGGTTTTAATATATTTCTATCAATGTTCTGTCAATGTTGCTGTTCTTTAAAAATAAACTTTAATAGTTTTCTTCACAAAAATACATTGCCAAAAAGGTCCTGTTATAGCCCACCAAAGTGTTCTAGTGGTTGATTGATTTCTTATTTTTCTTTGTACAAGTTTCATATAATAGGACTATTTATTTATTTATTTATTTTAAACAGTTATTATTCTTCAGTTGAACGCTCTGATTTGCCTTAAAAAGATGGCTGACATTGATGGTATGGTGTCCAATTTGCAAATACATATTGGGTCCTCGTACGCTGGACAGTTTACAAAAATCTTTTTCAAAGACAAAAATATATTCTGTATTCAAAGCTGGCTCCAGTGCATGTCTCTATTGCCGCCCTTCCTCCTGATGAGGGGGAGGAATTAGCTGGCTGATTATAAGACTATTTTTTAGCTTGACTTTTCGCAGAAAAGGCAAGCTATTCTACTCGGCTCCAGCATCGGCTCTTGTTTATGGGAAATATTTGACTTGTTAAATAACATACAAATTTACTGGACGTTTCGAGTCAAGGCACATATTAAATAAATACATAGACGTAAAAAAAAAATACATTATCATCATCATCATAATAATTATAAAAATAATAGGTATAGTTATAAAAATAATTAATGACACAGTAATCTTAATAAGAGAAATGGTGAGAAAGAAATTTAATATAGCAGTACACATGTATATGAAATATGTCATACACCCATGATGATGCTGCTGCTGCTGCTGATGATGATGCTGTTGCTGCTGATAATGATTAATAATAATAATAATAATCATCATCATCAGGGGTGTGTCATACACCCCTGATGATAATAATGCTGTTGCTGATGATGCTGCCGCTGTTGCATCTGCTGCTGATAATTATAATAGTTATTAGTTATTGAAATAATTAATGACATAGTAATGACATTGGAATATGTCATACCACCCTGATGACGATGAAGATGATTATAATTATAATAATAATTAATAATAATAATAATAATAATCATAATAATCATAAAAGATTTAGTAACATATTGATGAGAGAAAAGGTGAGAAAGGCATTAGCCATTTTTGCTTGAAAGCTGTCTTTGATATTGATAGTGTGTGTGTGCATTAGTGAAATTGCACAAATGAAAGCAATTCATAGCGTTATATGTTGTGATTGCTTAAATATAGCAGTACACATGTATATTGGAATATGTCATACACCCCTGGTGATGATCATGGTGATGATGATGATGATGATGATGATGATAATGGTGATGATAATAATGATGATGATTATTATTATTATTATTATAATTAATAATAATAATAATAATAATAATAAAATTAATAATAATAATAATAAATTGGTTTCCTCTCAATGACTCGAGAATGAATTGGGCTATTGTGAGCTAACTTTATACATAGATACTTTATATTGAGACCTCTCTTGGGATTGCATATGGGGTGGGTCAGGTCAAAGTCACCATTACTAAAAATAAAAAAACAATTTTTGCTAAATAACTTGAGAACAAATTGAGCTATTGTGATGAAACTTTATGCATGGATGCCTTATATCTTGACTTTGCTTGGGAATGCATTCTGGGTGGGGGTGGTCAAGGTCACTCTTACACAAAATAGAAAAAGGGTTTCTGCTCGATAATTCTAGAATGAATTATGGACTTTGATGACTTCATACATAGATACATTACATCGAGGCCTTGCATGTGATTGCATATGGGTGGGTGGGGTCAAGGTCAAGGTAACTGTTGCTAAAAATAAAAAAAAGGTTTCCACTCAATACTTCAAGAATTAACTGATCTATTGGGATGAAACTTCATACATTCATTCCTTGTATCAAGACCTCACGTGGGATTGCATATCAAGAACGAGGTCACTTTTACAACTTACTAAAAATAGAAAAACAGTTTCCACTCAATAACTCCACAACAAATTGAGCTATTTTGATGAAACATCATACATGGGCACTTCACATCCAGTCATCGCTCAGGATTATATATGGGTTTGGTGGGGTTAAGGTTAAGGTCACCATTACTAAAAATAGGTGAACGATGAGTGATTAGAAGGGCTTAGGGGTGTGGTTTTTTTGGGGGAAGGGCTAAGGGGTGCAATGAGCGATTGGAAGGGGTGAGGGCGGTGATGAGTGATGGGGAGGGGTGAGGAGTGTGATGAGTGATAGGAAAGGGTGAGGGGTGTGATGAGTGATTGGAAGGGCTGAGGGGTGTGATGAGCGATTGGAAGGGCTGAGGGGTGTGATGAGTGATGGGAAGGGTTGAGGGGTGTTATGAGTTATGGTAACTGCTGAGAGGTGTGATGAGTGATAGGAAGGTCAGATTGGTGTGATGAGTAAGGCTGAGGGGTGTGATGAGTGATGGGGAAGGGCTGAGGGGTGTTATGAGTGATAGGAAGGGCTGAGAGGTGTGATGAGTGATAACAAGGGCTGAGGGCTATGATGAGTGATGGGAAAGGCTGAGGGGTGTGATGAGTGATGGGAAGTGCTGAAGGGTGTGATGAGTGACAGGAAATGCTGAGGGGTGTGATGAGTGATGGTAAGGGCTGAGGGGTGTGATGAGTGATAGGAAGGTCAGATTGGTGTGATGAGTGATGGGAAGGGCTGAGGGGTGTGATGAGTGATGGGAAGGGCTGAGGGGTGTGATAAGTGATTGGGAAGGGCTGAGGGATGTGACGAGTTGTAGGAAGGTCAGATTGGTGTGACGAGTGATGGGAAGGGCTAAGGGGTGTGATGAGTGATGGGAAGGGCTGAGGGGTGTGATAAGTGATGGGGAAGGGCTGAGGGTTGTGGCAAGTGATAGGAAGGGCTGAGAGATGTGATGAGTGATGGGAAAGGCTGAGGGGTGTGATGAGTGATGGGGAAGGGCTGAGGGGTGTTATGAGTGAGAGGAAAGGCTGAGAGGTGTGATGAGTGATAAGAAGGGCTGAGGGATTGGAAAGGCTGAGGGCTGTGATGAGTGATGGGAAAAGCTGAAGGATGTGATGTGTGACGGGAAGGGCTGAGGGGTGTGATGAGTGATTAGAAGGCCTGAGAGGTGTGATGAGTGAATGGAAAGGCTGAGGGTGGTGATGAGTGATGGGAAGGGCTGAATGGTGTGATGAGTGATGGGAAGGGCTGAGGGGTGGGATGAGGGATTGGAAAGGTTGAGGGGTGTGATGAGTGATGGGAAAAGCTGAAGGGTGTGATGAGTGACCGGAAGGGCTGAGGGGTGTGATGAGTAATGGGAAGGGCTGAAGGATGTGACAAGTGATAGGAAGGGCTGAGAGGTGTGATGAGTGATTAGAAGGGCTGAGGGGTGTGATGAGTGATGGGAAAGGCTGAGGGGTGTGATGAGTGATGGGAAAAGCTGAAGGGTGTGATGAGTAATGGGAAGGGCTGAGGGGTGTGATGAGTGATTAGAAGGCCTGAGAGGTGTGATGAGTGAATGGAAAAGCTGAGGAGTGTGATGAGTGATGGGAAGGGCTGAAGGGTGTGATGAGTGACGGGAAGGGCCGAGGGGTGTGATGATTGATTGGAAGGCCTGAGAGGTATGATTAGTGATGGGAAAGGCTGAGGGGTGTGATGAGTGATAGGAATGGCTGAGAGGTGTGATGAGTGATAAGAAGGGCTGAGGGCTGTGATGAGTGATGAAAAAGGCTGAGGGGTGTGATGAGTGATGGGAAGGGCTGAAGGGTGTGACAAGTGATAGGAAGGGCTGAGAGGTGTAATGAGTGATTAGAAGGGCTGAGGGGTGTGATGAGGGATTGGAAAGGCTGAGGGGTGTGATGAGTGATGGGAAGGGCTGAATGGTGTGATGAGTGACGGGAAGGGCTGAGGGGTGTGATGAGTGATTGGAAGGCCTGAGAGGTGTGATGAGTGAGGGGAAAGGCTGAAGTGTGTGATGAGTGATGGGAAGGGCTGAAGGGTGTGATGAGTGACTGGAAAGGCTGAGGGGTGTGATGAGTGATGGGAAGGGCTGAGAGGTGTGATAAGTGATGGGGAAGGGCTGTGGGATGTGACGAGTGATAGGAAGGGCTGAGAGGTGCGATGAGTGATTAGAAGGGCTGAGGGGTGGGATGAGGGATTGGAAAGGCTGAGGGGTGTGATGAGTAATGGGAAAAGCTGAAGGGTGTGATGAGTGACCGGAAGGGCTGAGGGGTGTGATGAATGATGGGAAGGGCGGAGGGGTGTGATAAGTGATGGGGAAGGGCTGAGGGATGTGACGAGTGATATGAAGGGCTGAGAGGTGTGATGAGTGATGGGAAAGGCTGAGGGGTGTTATGAGTGAGAGGAAAGGCTGAGAGGTGTGATGAGTGATAAGAAGTGCCGCAGGGTGTGATGAGTGATTGGAAGGCCTGAGAGGTAAGTGATGGGGAAGGGCTGAGGGATGTGACGAGGGATGTGACGGGCTGAGAGGTGTGATGAGTGATGGGAAAGGCTGATGGGTGTGATGAGTGATGGGGAAGGGCTGAGGGATGCTATGAGTGATAGGAAGGGCTGAGAGGTGTGATGAGTGATAAGAAGGGCTGAGAGCTGTGATGAGTGATGAAAAAGGCTGAGGGGTGTGATGAGTGATGGGAAGGGCTGAAGGGTGTGATGAGTTACTGGAAAGGCTGAGGGGTGTGATGAGTGATGGTAAAGGCTGAGGGGTGTGATGAGTGATAGGAAGGTCAGATTGGTATGATGAGTGATGGGAAGGGCTTAGGGGTGTGATGAGTGATGGGAAGGGCTGAGGGGTGTGATAAGTGATGGGGAAGGGCTGAGGGATGTGACGAGTGATAGGAAGGGCTGAGAGGTGCAATGAGTGATTAGAAAGGCTGAGGGGTGGGATGAGGGATTGGAAAGGCTGAGGGGTGTGATGAGTGATGGGAAAGCTGAAAGGTGTGATGCGTGACCGGAAGGGCTGAGGGGTGTGATGATTAATGGGAAGGGCTGAAGGATGTGACAAGTGATAGGAAGGGCTGAGAGGTGTGATGAGTGATTAGAACGGCTGAGGGGTGTGATGAGTGATGGGAAAGGCTGAGGGGTGTGATGAGTGATGGGAAAAGCTGAAGGGTGTGATGAGTAATGGGAAGGGCTGAGGGGTGTGATGAGTGATTAGAAGGCCTGAGAGGTGTGATGAGTGAATGGAAAAGATGAGGAGTGTGATGAGTGATGGGAAGGGCTGAAGGGTGTGATGAGTGACAGGAAGGGCCGAGGGGTGTGATGAGTGATTGGAAGGCCTGAGAGGTATGATGAGTGATGGGAAAGGCTGAGGGGTGTGATGAGTGATAGGAATGGCTGAGAGGTGTGATGAGTGATAAGAAGGGCTGAGGGCTGTGATGAGTGATGAAAAAGGCTGAGGGGTGTGATAAGTGATGGGAAGGGCTGAAGGGTGTGACAAGTGATAGGAAGGGCTGAAAGTTGTAATGAGTGATTAGAAGGGCTGAGGGGTGTAATGAGGGATTGGAAAGGCTGAGGGGTGTGATGAGTAATGGAAAAAGCTGAAGGGTGTGATGAGTGATGGGAAGGGCTGAGGGGTTTGATGAGTGATTAGAAGGCCTGAGAGGTGTGATGAGCGAATGGAAAGGCAGAGGGGTGTGATGAGTGATGGGAAGGGCTGAATGGTGTGATGAGTGACGGGAAGGGCTGAGAGGTGTGATGAGTGATTGGAAGGCCTGAGAGGTGTTGTGAGTGAGGGGAAAGGCTGAAGTGTGTGATGAGTGATGGGAAGGGCTGAAGGGTGTGATGAGTGACTGGAAAGGCTGAGGGGTGTGATGAGTGATGGGAAGGGCTGAGGGGTGTGATAAGTGATGGGGAAGGGCTGAGGGATGTGACGAGTGATAGGAAGGGCTGAGAGGTGCGATGAGTGATTAGTAGGGCTGAGGGGTGGGATGAGGGATTGGAAAGGCTGAGGGGTGTGATGAGTAATGGGAAAAGCTGAAGGGTGTGATGAGTGACCGGAAGGGCTGAGGGGTGTGATGAGTAATGGGAAGGGCGTAGGGGTGTGATAAGTGATGGGGAAGGGCTGAGGGATGTGACGAGTGATATGAAGGGCTGAGAGGTGTGATGAGTGATGGGAAGGGCTGAGGGGTGTGATGAGTGATGGGGAAGGGTTGAGGGATGTTATGAGTGATAGGAAGGGCTGAGAGGTGTGATGAGTGATAAGAAGGCCTGAGAGGTGTGATGAGTGATGAAAAAGGCTGAGGGGTGTGATGAGTGATGGGAAGGGCTGAAGGGTGTGATGAGTGACTGGAAAGGCTGAGGGGTGTGATGAGTGATGGTAAAGGCTGAGGGGTGTGATGAGTGATAGGAATGTCAGATTGGTGTGATGAGTGATGGGAAGGGCTTAGGGGTGTGATGAATGATGGGAAGGGCTGAGGGGTGTGATAAGTGATGGGGAAGGGCTGAGGGATGTGACGAGTGATAGGAAGGGCTGAGAGGTGCAATGAGTGATTAGAAGGGCTGAGGGGTGGGATGAGGGATTGGAAAGGCTGAAGGGTGTGATGAGTGATGGGAAAGCTGAAGGGTGTGATGCGTGACCGGAAGGGCTGAGGGGTGTGATGAGTGATGGGAAGGGCTGAGGGGTGTGATAAATGATGGGGAAGGGCTGAGGGATGTGACGAGTGATAGGAAGGGCTGAGACGTGTGATGAGTGATTAGAAGGGCTGAGGGGTGTGATGACTCATTGGTAGGGCTGAGGGGTGTAATGAGTGAATGGAAGGGCTGAGGGTGTGATGATTGATGGGAAGGGCTGAGGGGTGTGATGAGTGAGGGGAAGGGCTGAGGGATGTTATGAGTGATAGGAAGGGCTGAGAGGTGTGATGAGTGATAAGAAGGGCTGTGATGAGTGATGGGAAAGGCTGAGGGGTGTGATGAGTGATGGGAAGGGCTGAAGGGTGTGATGAGTGACTGGAAAAGCTGAGGGGTGTGATGAGTGAAGGTAAGGGCTGAGGGGTGTGATGAGTGATAGGAAGGTCAGATTGGTGTGATGAGTGATGGGAAGGGCTGAGGGGTGTGATGAGTGATGGGAAGGGCTGAGGGGTGTGATAAGTGATTGGGAAGGGCTGAGGGGTGTGATAAGTGATGGGGAAGGGCTGAGGGGTGTGATGAGTGATAGGAAGGTCAGATTGGTGTGATGAGTGATGGGAAGGGCTGAGGGGTGTGATAAGTGATGGGGAAGGGCTGAGGGATGTGATGAGTGATAGGAAGGGCTGAGGGGTGTGATGAGTGATGGGAAGGGCTGAGGGGTGGGATGAGTAATGGGAAGGGCTGTGGGTGTGATAAGTGATGGGGAAGGGCTGAGGGATTTGACGAGTGATAGGAAGGGCTGAGGGGTGTGATGAGTGATGGGAAGGGCTGAGGTTGTGATAAGTGATTGGAAGGGCTGAGGGTGTGATGAGTAATGGGAAGTACTGGGAAATGGGATGAGTGAATGGAAAAACATAGGAATATGATTAATGATGTGAAGAAAGTCAGAACATGATGAATCTATTGTAGTGCTTAAACTTCTTGAATCTTTAAACCAAACTAGGTAGGCTGTACATTGATGTCAAGAATTAAGTGGCACGATGACTGAGTGCAAGAAGATGGAGACATGATGAATGCAGGGAATAACAACAAATATTGTGTTATTGTCATTTGATTATATTGTGACTGATCTTTTGTCAACCGTTTTTCTATTCCTCTTTGCTATTTTTCAAATACAGATTGTTTTTGAAGAGTTTGTTGTGGCTTCCTACTATAAATATTCAAATTAATAAAATGTGTTTATATAAATTACGCATGTAACTGAAGAAGGAAGAAAAGTAATGAATATCCCTACCAACTAACATACATACGGGTAAACAAGCAACAAAGGAATAAGCAAACCTATTATTGGCCTAACATATCGACCAGTTTGTCAATTTTTAATAGTAATTATTAGTTGCTTATTGGGTTGTTTGGTCTTTGTATTTTGGTGTGGTTAGTAGCTTGGTGTGCCTTTGTTGTTTTTAGGTTGGTAGTATCAAATGTTTGGTTGTTAGTATCGATTTTTTGGTTGTTATCTTTTCTTTGTGTTCAGGTCTTGTTTTGTTGGGTCAAACAACCCAATAATTTTTTTTTATATTTTAACTAAATGTAAAAATACAACTTACATTGGTACTTGTAATATTTATAAAACAAATTATTATTAAAAATTGATAAATGTTAAAAAATATGTCACAAATTATACAGGCCTGATTTTTTGTGACATTCAGTGGGTTCATATTGTTTGTGACATTCAGTGGGTTCATATTGTTTGTGACATTTAGTGGGTTCACAGAACTGACAAAAGCCTGAGGGTGCCATTTAATAGGTTGTTCTTTATGACTTGTTTGTTTCCTGGTCCATATGTTTTTGGTTTGGAATATTCATTTCTTAATTCTTTTCATGTTTTTACAAATTATATGTGTAATGAGCCACAACAACAGACCACCAATAATTAGACTGTTCTAAAAACTAATAAAGGTATTTAAAAAAAATGTGTAATAATAATTTGTTTATGTGCGTCTGAAAGTTATTTCCTGCAAATATCACATGCCTTAATTTTCCAACCAATCATTTTTTCCCTAAGTTCTGTACATCAGCAACAGCCTTCCTCCAATGGTCTCAAAATATTAAGGAAGTTCTAAGCTGTTTACTATATTCATCCTGTCCGGCTTTGCAATGTTAATCATACCCGTCAGTTGTTCCACTCATTCATCCCATCCTTCAGTTGTTCTCTCATTTATCCCATCCTTCAGTCGTTCCTCTCATTTATCCCATCCTTCAGTTGTTCCTCTTATTCATCCCATCCTTCAGTCGCTCCTCTCATTCATCCCATCCTTCAGTCGCTCCTCTCATTCATCCCATCTTTCAGTCATTCCTCTCATTCATCCCATCCTTCAGTCATTCCTCTCATTCATCATATCATTCAGTATTCCTCTCATTCATCATATCCTTCAGTTATTCCTCTCATTTATCATATTCTTCATTCCTCTAATTCATCCCATCCTTCAGTCGTTCCTCTCATTCATCCCAACCTTCAGTCATTCCTCTCATTCATCCCATCCTTCAGGCATTCCTCTCATTCATCCCATCCTTCATTCGTTCTTCTCATTCATCATATTCTTCAGTCATTATTCTTATTCATCCCATCCTTCAGTCGTTCCTCTCATTCATCCCATGCTTCAGTTGTTCCTCTCATTCATCCCATCCTTCAGTCGCTCCTGTCATTCATCCCATCCTTCAGTCGCTCCTCTCATTCATCCCATCCTTCAGTCATTCCTCTCATTCATCCCATCCTTCAGTCATGCCTCACATTCATCATATCCTTCAGTATTCCTCTCATTCATCGTATCCTCCACTTATTGCTCTCATTCATCATATCCCACAGTCGTTCCTCTCATTCATCCCATCCTTCATTCATTCCTCTCATTCATCCCATCCTTCAGTCGTTCCTCTCATTCATCCCATTCTTCATTCGCTCTTCTCATTCATCCCATACTTCAGTCATTCCTCTCATTCATCCCATTCTTCAGTCATTCCTCTCATTCATTCCATCCTTCAGTCATTCTTCTCATTCATCCCATCCTTCAGTCATTCCTCTCATTCATCCCATCTTTCAGTCGTTTCTCTCATTCATCATGTCCTTCAGTCGTTGCTCTCATTCATCCCCTCCGTCAATCATTCCTCTCATTCATCGTATTCTTCAGTTCTTCCTCTCATTCATCCCCTCCTTCAGTCATTCCTCTCATTTATCCCATCCTTCAGTCATTTCTTTCGTTCATCCCATCCTTCAGTCGTTTCTCTCATTCATCCCCTCCTTCAGTCGTTCCTCTCATTCATCATATCCTCCACTTATTCCTCTCATTCATCATATCCTTCAGTCATTCCTCTTATTCATCCCATCCTTCAGTCATTCCTCTAATTCATCATATCCTTTAGTAATTCCTCTCATTGATCCCATCGTTCAGTCATTCCTCATTCATCCCATCCTTCAGTCATTCCTCTCATTCAGCCCATCCTTCAGTCATTCCTCTCATTCAGCACATCCTTCAGTTGTTCCTCTCATTCATCCCATCCTTCATTCGTTCTTCTCATTCATCCCATCCTTAAGTCGTTCCTCTCATTCATCATATCCTTCAGTCATTCCTCTTATTCATCATAATCTTCTGTCGTTCCTCTCATTCATCCCATCCTTCAGTCGTTCATGTCATTCATCCCATCCTTCAGTCGTTCCTCTCATTCATCATATCCTTCAGTCATTCCTCTCATTCATCCCATCTTTCAGTCGTTTCTCTCATTCATCATATCCTTCAGTCGTTACTGTCATTCATCCCCTCCGTCAATCATTCCTCTCATTCATCGTATTCTTCAGTTATTCCTCTCATTCATCCCCTCCTTCAGTCATTCCTCTCATTTATCCCATCCTTCAGTCATTTCTTTCGTTCATCCCATCCTTCAGTCGTTTCTCTCATTCATCCCCTCCTTCAGTCGTTCCTCTCATTCATCATATCCTTCAGTTCTTCCTCTCATTCATCCCATCCTTAAGCCATTTCTCTCATTCATCCCATCCTTCAGTTATTCACCTCATTCATCCCATCCTTCAGTCGTTCCTCTCATTCATCCCATCCTTCATTCGTTCTTCTCATTCATCCCATACTTCAGTCATTCCTCTCATTCATCCCATTCTTCAGTCATTCCTCTCATTCATTCCATTCTTCAGTCATTCCTCTCATTCATCACGTCCTTCAGTCATTCCTCTCATTCATCCCATCTTTCAGTCGTTTCTCTCATTCATCATGTCCTTCAGTCGTTGCTTTCATTCATCCCCTCCGTCAATCATTCCTCTCATTCATCGTATTCTTCAGTTCTTCCTCTCATTCATCCCCTCCTTTAGTCATTCCTCTCATTTATCCCATCCTTCAGTCATTTCTTTCGTTCATCCCATCCTTCAGTCGTTTCTCTCATTCATCCCCTCCTTCAGTCGTTCCTCTCATTCATCATATCCTCCACTTATTCCTCTCATTCATCATATCCTTCAGTCATTCCTCTTATTCATCCCATCCTTCAGTCATTCCTCTAATTCATCATATCCTTTAGTAATTCCTCTCATTGATCCCATCGTTCAGTCATTCCTCATTCATCCCATCCTTCAGTCATTCCTCTCATTCATCATATCCTTCAGATCTTCCTCTCATTCATCCAATCCTTCAGTTGTTCCTCTCATTCATCCCATTCTTCAGTTGTTTCTCTCATTCATCATATCCTTCAGTCATTCCTCTCATTCATCCCATTTTTCAGTCATTCCTCTCATTCATCATATCCTTTAGTCATTCCTCTCATTCATCCCATCCTTCAGTCGTTCCTCTGATTCATCCCATCCTTGAGTCGTTCCTCTGATTCATCCTATCCTTCAGTCATTCCTCTCATTCATCCCATCCTTCACTGGTTCCTCTCATTCATAATATCCTTCAGATCTACCTCTCATTCATACCCTCCTTCAGTCATTCCTCTCATTCATCCTATCCTTCAGTTATTCCTCTCATTCATATTATCCTTCAGTCATTCCTCTCATTCATCCTCTCCTTCAGTCATTCCTCTCATTCATCCAATCCTTCAGTCATTTCTATCATTCATCATATCCTTAAGTCATTCCTTTCATTCATCATATCCTTGAGTTATTCCTCTCATTCATTATATTCTTCAGTCATTCCTCTCATTCATCCCATTCTTCAGTCATTCCTCTCATTCATCCCATCCTTCAGTCATTCCTCTCATTCATCATATCCTTTAGTCATTCCTCTCATTCATCCCACTCTTCAGTCATTCCTCTCATTCATCCCATCCTTCAGTTGTTCCTCTGATTCATCATATCCTTTAGTCATTCCTTTTATTCATCCCATCCTTCAGTCATTCCCCTCATTCATCATATCCTTCAGTTGTTCCTCTCATTCATCCCGTCCATTCAGTTCTACCTCTTATTCATCCCCTCCTTCAGTCATTCCTCTTATTCATCCTATCCTTCAGTCATTCCTCTCATTCATGCCCTCCTTCAGTCATTCCTCTCATTCATCTCCTCCTTCAGTCATTCCTCTCATTCATCCCATCCTTCAGTCATTCCTCTCATTCATCATATCCTTCAGTCATTCCTCTCATTCATCATATCCTTTAGTCATTCCTCTCATTCATCCCATCCTTCAGTCATTCCTCTCATTGATCCCATCCTTCAGTCATTCCGCTCATTCATCCCATCCTTCAGTCATTCCTGTCATTCATCCCATCCTTCAGTCATTTCTTTGATTCATCCCATTCCTTAGTCGTTTCTCTCATTAATCCCATCCTTTATTCGTTCCTCTCATTCATCACATCCTTTGTCCCTTTCATTCATCACATCACTCACTTTTTTCACTAACTCTTCTTTTTCTTCACTTCATCCTCTCAATCATTTCTACCCCTTGTTTTGTCTTCTTTAATTTGACACTTCATTACACAATAAATGATGATGATGTTGAAATGCATTTGGAATCAGTAACAGCGGATGAGGATGATGATGATGATAACAACAGTAACAGCTTAATAATAATAATAATAATAGTAATAATAAAATAATAATAATAATAATGATAATAATCATAATAATATTCATTACAATGGTATGCATAATAATGGTAATAATAATAATAATAAATGGTCATGATGATAATGATGATAATGATTGTGATGTTTTTTTAGGTTATGGTAATGATGATGTTTATCATTGTTTTTATTTGAATGCTAACTTTTTTTGGGGTGGACAGAAATCTTGTAGTCATGAGACATCATGATGTTTGAATGTCAATGGAGGGATCAAACTTTGGACCACTTTTTCACCAGGACACCATAACCATTCTAGCGAATGCAAGTTCCGCTGGCTGATTATGGACTTTCATTTGATATAAATTATCTTGTTCATAGCATTATTTGCATAAGTTAAGTTTGTTGAACTGCTTATATATGGTGAGTTGCTCAAAACTTTTAATGGCTGATTAACCTAACAGCGGTTAAAATTTGGATGAGGATATTTTTGTAAATTAAGCATAACAATTTTAAACTGTGAGCTTAATGTATATAAATTATGTGGAAATGTTTTAAAATGTTTGATAAATAAGTTAGACTAATATTGATTTTTAGTTACATCTAAAGTCTAAAGTTAACAGGCTGTTAGCTTAATTGGCCTTTCAAGTATTGAGCTACTACTGAGATAACTTCAGACTGTGGGCAGATTTTAATAGTTATATTTTCCTTAGTATAGATCCATGTCAATATGGTCCTAGTTCTTAGTTGTGAATTATTTCTATGTGAATTGCATTCCTGGTCCTATGTTCAGTGAATTATTTCTAGTTGAATTGCATTCCTGGTCCTATGTTTGTGAATTATTTCTATGTGAATTGCATTCCTGGTTAAGCAAGATTTTCAGGTCTAAGTTGAACTTGATCCTGATTCATGTGTCTGTCCAAAAAATCCAGTGTCCGGCTATTAAAAATAGAAGTCCCATTAATTGGGGTCAGTTTTATTTTGGAGTCATTATATCATTATTTGTCCCTTTAAACAAATGAGCTTTTTAATGAGAAATTCCCTAATATATAACCAACATGATAACATCTGACAATTTTATATTATTTCCTTCATTCGAAATATTCAATTAAGTATACAATATTATGTTTAGAAAATGATCAAGCTAAAAGCTTTGTGAACACTGGCCATGGTCGGTATTCACAAAGCTCCTAAGGAAAATCTTAACTTAAGTTGTGCTTAAGTGCAAATTTCAAATCAAATTTTCTATGTAAAATCTAATGATTTCTGTTAACAATTGTGTAAAATATGAAAACTCTAAGCAATATTTACTACTTGAAAATTTTTTATGTAAAATTACGTATTTATAAAAAGAGATTTAAGGAATTTTATGAATTTAAGAAATTTACTTAAGTTTTCCCTAAAGAGCTTTTTGAATACGGGCCCATATGTCAGTTAATTAGTTAATTAAACGTTTGTTGTGAATTTGTAGGTTTCTTGCATGCAGTGTTTTTGTTTTCTATACAATATTTCTCGGCCACAAAATAATAAATACGTTGAAGTACAATTTTAAATGTATTAATTACAGCAACAACAAAACAGCAAAATACCTATTGTTGAATACAAGTAATCATCACATCAAAACTTCATATACCGAAGTATAAATAATCAATAATTGACGAAGTTGCCTTCAGTAAGTCTTATAATGTTTTTATTCATTTTTTTCTTGATTATTCATTTTAGCTCACCTGAGCACGAAATGCTTGGTGAGCTTTTGGTATAGCGGGACCTCCTGTGTCGTCCATATTTCGTCAACAATTTGCTTCTGGGTGCGAGTCATGCAATCTGGACCAAACATGCACAGCTTGTGAATGACCATAAAATCTCACATGGGTTTGATAATGGACAAGGTAACCATAGTTATGTAATTGTATATATTATTTTTAGCTCCACTGGCAGTATGACATGGCAGTTTGTCTGCTGTGCGTGCGTGCCTGTGTAAACTTTTTCTTTAAACAACATCTCCTCAGAAACCGTAAGGCCAACTTTGATGTGACTTCTCAGAAACGTTCCTTGGGTGGTCCTCTGCCAAAGTAACTCAAATGGTTCCTGTCTGCTGATGACACCACTAGTATCCGGACAAAATTCACCAATGGACAGAAACCCTGTTGCTCATTTTTGTATTTCGGGACATAATCCATCCCATTCTGATTACTACTGGGACAAAATCCCTCCCTATTAGTTCACATCCTGGTCACAATCCCTTCCTCCTGGAGTGCTGACAAAATTAAAAGTAGTTTATAATTCATACACATACACCAGCTAGAGTGTGTATTGTTGTATTAATATATTTAAAAATAGATAGTTTGAAAATAAATAAAATACAAACAAAAATTAATAATGTCTTTATGTTTGAAGATAAAATCTATATATTGCAGAAATAAATAAACATTGCAAACTTATCACATTAAGGAAACAAACATAAGGATAAAGTATTAATTGCTAGTTTATTTACCACTTTGTTATTGGAAAGTATGTGTGAAATACACATTCAACCCGCCAGGATCAATGTAATTGTTACGTTAATTAGTAATTAATTTTTCTTTAGTATGTGCGAAAATCTCAACAACGTAGCAACATGTTTTACTCTAAAAGCGAGCTCACTGTGTAAGCGAGCATTTTCATGATGCGGACGTTTTCGCAATTGAAGCATTGAAAGTGCGCTCAAACATTATACTCTGTGCCAAAGCCAACAGGAGAAGGTCTGGTCATATTTTAGCTGACTAAGAGGTCGCTGCCACCGTAGAAACAACTGAAACCTTGAAGCGGGCAATGAGACGAGTGAAATGGGCTCCCCACGAAGCGAACCGACCAGTATTGGGGAGATCCCGAATCCCCTGCATACAGGAAATATGCAAGGTGATCTACGACAATGGTGTGTCATGTTGCTTGCCAACGAAGACCAGCTGCAGCAGCTTGGGCATGCGACCACAAGATTCATGGATGGGATGCATTCCACGGCGCTGGCACAATTCCAGCAGCTGTTAGTTCTACTCAGGGTTCTACTCTGCGACTCATCGGTATTGCTGACACTAAAGGAAGCGGCCCCGAGTGTCCAATGGGCGTTGTCGACTACTTTGACATTAATTACGTGAGTGGATCCTTCCGGTCAGTGATGGGGCTGAACTGCAGCCTGCATTTCCGGCGACCGCACCAAGATTCAAGTCATCTTCTTGGAATGTCCATAATGCCACATTGGGAGACTAGCACCGGGCTTACAATATATACGAGTCCTGGAATAATGGGTTCAAACATCTGGTGGTACACTCAAATCCCTCTTTATGGACAGTGATTCAGTGCATCAACAAGTACTAGTGTATGGCCGACACACACATCTATCAGTTTGAGCCAGGAGAACCACCTGCCAAGCGGTTTTGGAATTCAGCTGTTATGTACCAGAAGAGGGTGAAGACGCTATGTCTACAGTTTGTATCATGGGAGAAGACCATTGCCCAGTTTCTGTATACCATGAGACAGTCTGTTCACATTCATTTGTAGGACGATGAAATGTTACGTTGGAATGCTATATAGTTCATTTTGTTGGTAAACATGTGCTATGAGTTATGTGGGTTGAATTATTGCAATATGACATTATTGTTAAACTGAAATGATAATTGTTATCGTTTGATGAAGCCGATAATCTTGTAGTATGTGCGTTATGATATGTATCTTGGAGATAAATAACAAATAAAATTTGAATTTATATAATGCTTTTCGTTTTATGATAAATTTGTTTAAACGCAAATATACTAAATACTAAATTAAGATAATAAAAAAATAAATAAATATAACCATTTCTTAAGGTATTTTCAAGGTTCGAATAAGGTTGTGAAAATTCAATCACCAGGGGGGATTATGACTGGGGTGTTAAAATATCGGGAGGGATTTTATCAGGTAGCAATCTGACTGGGAGAGATTATGTCTGGGTATGCAAAAATGAATAGGAGGGATTGTGTCCAGGGAGTGATTTTGTCCGTGATTCCACACCACTGTCTAAATTAAATGTGCTTAACCAGAAACGCTAAAAATTTAGTTTAAACCTATTTATTTTAGCTCGATTGCATCGAAGGCCTACACTCTCGAGTCTGTTTTCTGGGTAGAACCAGTACTTGGTGTCTTTGAAAGAGATCTTGAGAACGCTTCCACAGTGGGGATCGAACCTGGGACCTCCCGATTGCTAGGCGGACACCATACCCACTGTGCCACCGCGACCTCTGCGCTAAAAATACAAAGATATTAGTGAAATAGTCTAAAGCTACTGCTACTAAAAATCTACAACATAAAGAATACTGTAAATGTCCTTTTTGACGCGCAGGGCGCGTGTCATTTTAGGACCCCTGCGCGTTTAAATGGAACCATTTTTTGTGAATTCTGCCATTATCTGGAAATCAAGTTTTCATGTATGCGCACTTTCCAATGACGTAATACACATTGGTACAGTCTAAATACGGCCGATGGGCTTTGTCCGCATGAGAAAATTCACGATGGTACTGTCTAAATGAATATCGTTGATCGACACGACGAGCTCACTCGCATGACGTAATGCACAATGGTACAGTCTAAATTATTAACATGATCGACGTGATGAGCTGTGACACTGCAGACGCACATGGAAAGTGGTTGAATGTGGTAATACACATTGGTACAGTCTAAATACGGCCAATGGGCTTTGTCCGCATGAGAAAATTCACGATGGTACTGTCTAAATTAATATCGTCGATCGACACGACGAGCTCGCTCGCACGACGTAATGCACAATGGTACAGTATAAATTATTTACGTGATCAACGTGATGAGCTGTGGCACTGCAGACGCACATGGAAAGTGGTTGAAAAGCATAACATAACACTATTTTACTTCATGCTATAATGTTCTTTATTTTAGTCTCATTAGATGATATGCAGTTGTCATGAATAAATAAAATACTATTTATTATTATTTACTATTTATCCATCTTACTACATAAACTAAAATTATGTTTTAAGATCTATGCATATGGATCCCTACATTGTCGTTTATCCATTACATTGTATGCAGTAACTTACTGTTTATTCTGGTTGACTGCTTTTGACAGCGCTTGTTGTTGAAACCTCCACGTGGGAAGCGTGAAACTTGCTTTGCGTGTGCAAACTGTTATTACATGTTGTTATAATAAATATTCATAATATCATAATGAATTTTTGTGGACCCATTCACTTGCGTTATATATGGTTGCGTGTAACCCGTATACTGGGGCATAGGTTTATTAATATACAGGCAATTTCGGATACATAAATATGGCGGTCTATTTAATCGTTTCTATCGAAATTGACTTTAGTTTTTCGTTAATGTTCGAAAAAATACATAGAAAAAAAAAAAGTTGTGACCAAAAAATACCCCATGCGCGTCTATTAGGGCATGGGCATCATTAACGACATTTACGGTAACTAAAACCATGCCATAAATGTTACAAAAATGGTTACGTGCCAGCCATGTTTAAAATTAAAAAAGTAGGAACAGGCTGTAAAAATGATAAGAAAACATATGACAAAAAGAAACACAAGAAAAGAGTAAAAAATTATTTGAACTATGTACGAGGGTTGTCCCAGAAGATCTCGAACTCCTTCTATATCTCAGATAACATTTATTGGAAAACAACAAATTTTTGAATACTCATTATACACAATACCAAATGTTTTATGGATTTTGTGGTGAAATAAAATTACAATGCACTTATTTTTCTATTATTTACGGCTATTTTACGCATACGCACACGAAAAGTTGGTGCGGCTGATAAGTCTGATAATAAAATGAAAACTGACGCCTCATTTATTTGACTACCAATAAACTATTTAAACTGCGATCAATGTCATGTTTGGTGCATCTGTTAATGACGATGTAATAAAGAGAGCACATATTCTGCAGCGATTCATAATAATGGCAATGGCAAAGTGTTTGCGGCACAGAAAACTATAATAAAGTACTGAGGGGACTGAGGAATGACACCGGTAGAAAAAAGAAGGAAATGGACAGTGTCTGGGGCTGCATGAAAGTCAGCAGGAATCTGTTGTATTTTTTGCAAGAAGTATTCGTTGGGAATTAAAGAGGAGGGTCAGAGAGGAAGACCGAGGAAGGATGAGCCGAGGCGCACGTGTTGAAAGGACTTGTGGCTTCATAGATGAGGATTGGCGGTAAACTATTAGGGAGATTGTTGTGAAAGTCGGAGTTGGTAATTCTATGGTACAGAAGGTGATGTCAGAATTACTGGGAATGCGTCGGGTGTGAGCCAGATGGGTCCCGCTACTGTTGTCATCTTGTGAATAGCAGAAATGAGTAACCGCTGCACAGGAATTCTTGGCCAGATACCAATGAGACAGGCGTTTTTGGACAGAATAGTCACAATGGACGAGACGTGGTTACACTACTATGAACCTAAGTCAAAGAGACATTCAAGTGTGTCGAAAACACCTAACATGCCACCACCAAAGAAAGCAGACGATGAAATCCATGGGCACAATCATGTTTATGTTATTAATGGACCTACGATGTGTCATCCTGAGACACGCACTACTAAGGCCACACGATCAACTAAACATATTACACAAAGGTAAAAATAATAATAATAATAATAATAGAAATAATAATAATAATAATAATTAGGGATGTCAACTGATATCAGGATACCATTTTTGAACGGTGACAAAATTAATATCCAAATATTTGTATACTTTTTTTTTTTTTTTTTTTTTTCTATGAGGCATACAAACGCCCTTGTATTTATATTGATGAGCCCATAACGCGTATTCACCAAATTTTTCGAAGAAAACTTTTGGTTATTAGATTGGCGTATGTCGTTAGGCGAGCAGGTGGGCGTGCGGGCCGGCACAGTGGAGGCGTCAACATTTTGTTTCCACTCTCAAACTTGAGTACGGATTGAGCTATTGTAATGACACTTCATACATAGATACCTTATAGCGAGACCTTGCTTGGGATTTTATATGGGGTGGTTGGGGTCAAGGTCACCATTACTAAAAATAGAAAAAAGGTTTTGGCTCTATAACTTTAAAACGCGTTGAGATATTTTAATGAAACTTAATACATAGATACCTTTTATCGAGACCACGCTTGAGATTGCATATGGGATGGGTAGGGTGAAGGTCAAGGTCACTGTAACTAAATATAGAATAACGGTATCCACTCAATAACTTGCGAACGCATCGAGATATTTTAATGAAACTTAATACATAGATACCTTATATCAAGACATCACATGGGATTAGATATGGGGTGGGTGGGGTGAAGGTCAAGGTCACCATTACTAAAAAAAGAATACTGGTATCTGCTCAATAGCTTGAGAAGACATTGAGATATTTTAATGAAACTTCGTATGTAGATACCTTATATCTAGATCTCGCTTGGGATTGCATATGGGGTTAGTGGGGTCAAGGTCACCATTACTAAAATTTTTATTTTTGTGGTGGCTTTAATGCATTTCATGTGAAAAATGTAGTTTTTCGTGGAATTTCCATGTTTCTTGTAGATCACTTTAGACTCTTCAGGAGGATCCATACTGCAGACACACACCTCGGTTGGTATACGATTATCATTAAAACGATAGTTTTCCGAATAATCGCGTCTTTCCTAAATAATGGGAAATGTCATTGTATTATTTCAATAGTGGTGTATTATTTGACCCACAATTGTAAGCCAATTACAGGATGTCAATAAAACATAATTAATGTAAAACAAGTTGGATTTAAATACATATTCAACAATGAATATTTATGTACAAGAAATTACTGGAATATGCTCCATCAAACATTCAGCTTCTTGTTTGTAGTACAACGTGTCTCAATTTCAGTGATAACACCTTAGTCATGCAAAACAAAAAATGGCGACTGTCTCTTGAAAAGGTTTTAAAAGAGCCACTCGTCGGCCATTTGTATAATCTAGGGATGGCAACGAATACCAAAATCGATATTCAAATATTATATTGATAAAGTATTCGAATATTCAAATATTCGATCGTCAGATGCAGTAATTATTATTATTATGGTAATGTTAAAAAGACTTTTTAAAATTGTGCGATATGTGGTTACTACAAACGAACGCCTAGAAAACCGCGGCCAATACACAGACAAAGCGCTACATATTAGAACTATGTTTTGTATTATATTTCAAAAAGACTTAGACCTCGATTAATCTCATGCTTTGTTGACAGCTATGCTGTCTGTTCCCACTACTTTCAAGCATGTGTTCAGAGTAATGCAAGCCATCGGATATACCTAGTGAGGCGATGCGTTATTTCAGAGCACATGTACGCAGTAACACCTATTAGCCTCCACATGAGGCTTTAATCTCCAACTACTGATAAGGAGACAATGGTTCACATAATGGGATTAGTAACAACAAACTGTCGAATATTTTAATGAAATTTCATCCATAGATACCTTATATCCAGACCTGGCTTGGGATTACATAGGGGGTGGATGGGGTCACTGTCATGGTCACCGTTACAAAAAATAGAAAAACTTTTTCCGCTCAATTTCTCGAACGAATTGACCTATTGTAATTCTATCAAGACATTGCTTTGTATTGCATAGGGATCAAGGTCAAG
The DNA here is from genome assembly GCA_027627225.1 of Congeria kusceri. Classification (NCBI taxonomy): domain Eukaryota; kingdom Metazoa; phylum Mollusca; class Bivalvia; order Myida; family Dreissenidae; genus Congeria; species Congeria kusceri. Next base: position 14,603,033 of record CM051038.1, read on the forward strand.
GTCAAGGTCACCATTGCTAAAAATAGAAAAACGGTTTCTTCTCAATTACTCAATAACAGATCGAGCTATTGTAATGAATATACAGGGAAAATTCCTTGTGAATGCAACTCCTCCTACAGTTTCCAACAGACTTTCTTGAAACTTGTCTTCATTGTTGAGGGTAATGTGTGGTTGTGCGTAAAGATGGGGATGTAAATTTGTCTCCCACATTCGGAAGTTATGTATATATATTGCATTATTTATTGTGTTTCTCAGATATTCTACACTTATTGGTTATCAATGTAAACATGCATGTACTAATATATATTCCACAAAGCTTTAGGTAATCTTGGACATAGATGGAATCGCTGACATGAACTTGTGTTTTCTGGCATGGAGGGATTTTCTAATAACTTAAAGTACATGCAAGAACCAGGCCTTTTGTTTCGAGGTCAACGTCACACTAAGTAGTCAAGGTATTTGTCCAGAGCATATATTATACTCTTGGTCTGGCATTGCCTTCCTCTGACTAGTTATGCTTTGGGGGCATATGCCAAATCTTAAACTATTAGAGGTATTAACTCAAACTTCATAGGTGGATAGATCTCATTAAGGAGAAGTGCTGTCCACAAGAACCGTTACTCTGCACTTGATAATTCTGGAGTTATTGCCCTTTGTTAAGTTTTTCTTACTTCATTTTTGGAATGGAACATATAGAGAAATTCCTTGTGAATGCAACTCCTCTTACAGTTTCAAATGGATTTTCTTGAAACTTGTCTTCATTGTTGCGGATAATGTGTACAGGCTGTCCAGCCACCTTCCTTAAAACAGTAGGGCAAAAGTAGGGTCAAAATTTTCAGAAAAGTAGGGCAAAAGTAGGGATTTTAAATCCAAAAAGAAGGGAAAGTACGGATATTACTACCTTTGAAAGGAAGATAAAAAGTAAACCCTGTATTACACAGTATATGAGACATCCGTGCTTCATGCAAAGCTGCTCTTGTGCTGGAGAGAACCATAAGGTCCTCTTGTTCAGGGTTGCCACTGAGTTGAGAAGATAAAATGCCCTGACATTTCCTTGACTAAACCATACTTTTCACTGACCAATACGGCCATATTTTTTAGGACGCATTTTCCCGGACAACCGTCTAATCTACACTTTCATATTTTTTTCTGTTTCAGATATATAAAACTTTTATTAACAAATACCAAAAATATATGAGAGAAAATATAATGATGATATTAGTCAGTGATGATAATTGACTAGACTGGACTTGGCTATAAACACACATATTCACATATATAGTACGGTTCGACACCATAGGTGCTACTAGGGTTAATATCATTTACAAAGGCAGAAAGAATGTTCTTCTCTGTTTTCACCTTTGATACTAGACTCCTTTGGCATGGCTTCTAAAAGCCGGCTTCCCCGTAAACAAAATCCCTCCAGAAAAATATGGGTTTTTTTTACATTTGTTGAGTCAGTCAGTCAACATCATTAAATATTGTTTGTTTACTAACGTTTGAAACAAAAATTTGCTCTAGAATATAGATCTTTTGCATATATAAAACCATTTCATCATCTGTTTGATAACTTATTGACTTAATAACACACTGTAGAGTAAGCATGTGCAGTGATTTCTGTAGATTTTGAAAACCACGAGTCAAATAACTCTTTACTTGAAGTGTTGAGGGGTCAAAATGAAAATATCAATTTAAAATAATGAAATCACAAGGATTTTGTATCTGCATATTTGCTGTGTGTATATACAAAGATCTGTGAATGGTAGTTTGTGTTAATAAAGATTAAGAAATTTGCACAAAACACTATTAGTATGATAAAATTATTGTTTTCTAGTGCTTTTGAAGTTGGCAAATGGAGAACAACTGCATCAAAGTGATAGATTATTTGCAGATTGCTTGAGTCAAAAATGAGTAAATTTCAAGTTTCTGCATCTATTGATTTCTCCACTGCCTCTGAAACAAATCAACACTGTTTGAAATATTGAGTACTGCATGAACGCATTGCAACTGCAGTTGCAACCCTAGCTTCTACAAAGCAAGAAAAATATAGGATGAGTCTGCACTGCAGGTACGCGTTGCATAGCCTTTAAGTCTTAAAAAGTCTAAAGTTAACATTGAAACAAAATTGATTAAAACAAATTTAAATTATGTTTATACACAATCACACCAAAATATTTTGGAAATACTAATAAATACTGCTTGAAGACTGCCATAACATTTTACTGGCCATGACAGCTGCATGCATAAAGCACTCCATACGTCTTCTAAATTAGTGGTGACTGTCACATACAGAGTTTTGAAATATATTTAAGATATTACATTCCACATGAAGACAGTCATAAAGACAGTTACAAACTTAAATATACACAATAATTAATAATTGAACAGGATAAAAGATTAAAATTAATGTGATTTTACAAAAAAAAAACATTTTGGCAAATAAAAAGTAGGGATAATAGGGCATTTTGAAGAAAATGATATAAAGAGTAAATGTTACAATGTAAATTATGAACGCCCTTGATATTTCTCCTAATAACGCTACATGTTATACATCGCTCAGGTAGACGAGTACCGGTATTGTACACCACTTGGTTGTCAGCAAGCTGCACGTGGAAATTGTGCAACATAATTTTCCTGCCGTTAGTCGGCGTCAGAACAAAGAAACCACAGGAGAATGAAATAACGTTGTAATGGTGTCGCGTGTTGTTCAATGCTTTGTTTGGATGACGTCATTTACTATCTGTTACTTTTCACACGCGGTGTTTGTTACGATTGTGTTAATTGCGGAAATGAAAAATAATTGATCAGTGTATCTTTTCGTTTTAATTTTAAATTTATTGTCAGTTCTAAGGTCAAACATTGCAATTAAGCAAACAGCAAATATTCATAGCCTGAATATACGTTCTTTTACAGTACGTAAAACGGTAATAATAACTCTGAATGACTGTAAATTTTAGTGTAAACCGGTTGATCATATCGCCCAGTGTGCACTCGCTTTCTTTTGGTTCCCGACAGCCTTTGCTAATAACAGATTTACTTTGAAAGCAAGTAAGCGAAGTCATGAACTGCAAATGGAATAACCTTAGCCGATTGGTTGATTGATTAACACAATGCCAGGTCAGTGATGTGTAACAAACTTTCTCACGCTGTCTACAGATCGATTACGGATAATTGTAGAATCGTTATCTCCACAATCAGATAAACCATGACAGCAGTGGGCATAAAATTAGAGGCATAAGCATTAGAATTGAAAATTGAGAATTGGCGATTTTTATTTCGATTTGATCAGATCACAGGGCGAAGTCAGACACCATAGGGCGCCGATTTCGCCCATGTCGCCCTCTAGGATAATCCCTGCATTACAGAATATATAAAAGGAACATTCCTTGTGAATGCAACTCCACATACAGTTTCTAATGTATTTTCTTGAAACTTGTTGAGGGTAATGTGCTGTTGTGTGTAAAGATGGGGTTTGAAATTTTACTCCTCGATTAGGAAGTTATGGCCCTTTGGTTATTTTTTAATCCCCCGCCGCGAAGCGGGAGGGGGGTTATAAGAATGCCCTTCGTCCTTTCGTCCATCTGTCCGTAACATTTTCGTGTCTGCTCCATATCTCCTATACCCTTTGAAGGATTTCATGAAACTTGGCTAAAATGTTAAGGTCATTGAGACGATGTGCAGAAGGAATGAGTCAGTCATGCCGGCTCAAGGTCAAGGTCACACGTGCAGGTCAAATATTCAAGCCTCCGTTTCGTGTCCGCTCCATATCTCCTATGCCTTTTGATGTATTGCCATGAAACTTGGCTCAACTGTTTAGGTCACTGAGACGATGTGCAGAAGGCATTGGCCTTTTTATGCCAGCTCAAGGTCAAGGTCACACTTGAAGGTTAAATTTTTTAGCCTCCATGTTCGTGTCCATTTTTTATGTCCGCTCCATATACCCTATACCCTTTGAAGGATTTTCATGAAACTTGGCTCAAATGTTTTGCTCAGTGAGACCATGTGCAGAAGGCATGAGCCAGTCACGCCAACTCAAGGTCAAGGTCACATTCGAAGGTTGAATGTTTGAGCCTGTATTTTCATTTCCATTCTATATCTCCTGTGCCCTTTAAAGGATTTTCATGAAACTTGCCTCAAATGTTTATCACATTAATGTGTAGAAGGCATGAGGCAGTCACGCCACCTCAAGGTCAAGGTCACACTTGAAAGTCAAATGTTTGAGCCTCCATTTTTGTGTGTGCTCCATATTTCCTGTGCCCTTTGAAGGATTTTCATAAAACTTGGCTCAAATGTTTATCACATTGAGGCGATGTGCAAAAGGCATGGAGCAGTCTTGCCACCTCAAGGTCAAGGTCACACTTAAAGGTCAACTGTTTGAGCCTCCATCTTCGTGTCAGCTCTATATCTCCTATGCCCTTTAAGGAATTTTCATGAAACTGATTAAGGTCAGTGTGATACTTTTTAGTCAGTTTAAATAGATACTTTAAAGTCACCTTTAAAATCTAATGAAGGATCACGGCAGGGGAATTTAACTGTCCTTGGACTACCTTGTTCTCTATGCAATACTTAGGGAAAATTCCTTGTGAACATGACTCCTCTTACAGTATCCAACAGATGTTTTTGAAACTTATAACTTTAAAAAACTGGCTGGCCTCCACAATCAAACATGCTATCATTCGGGGCCTGTTGTCACTCCTGTGACAAAGCTCTAGTTGTTTTAGTTGTTTGTATGATTGCATTTTCGTAAAATCGTGATTCATATAATCACATCTTTTTTACCTTGAATAAAGCAAGCAAAATGACTGAACCACCAGATTAGTTTTTGTCATTTTGTATTATCGCGATTTGCACAATCGCGATTCCACTGTATTTCAGTTTTAAAAAAAAATATTGACACTTAGGCCCAAACAAATAATTGTGTGTTTCGGGTAACGGTCTCAAAAAAGTTAGGGAGGGTTGGGATTGAGGGTTTTTTTACATTTTTGTTTTAAAGACACATTTCAGTAAAAAAAAAATACAACAGAAATGATCTAAAATCTGATGAATATGGATTTCACAGAAAACAAATGTCGCTAAAATCTTAAGGGTCGGGGGATTTTCACTTAGTAGGGTCGGGTTGCCCGAATCACTGACATTTTTTGTTTTGGCCTTTTGAGGATATGATGCGTCTTTGTGTGAACTTAGATTTGCAACTTTAACAACGGCCAGATTCTGGCCACTATTACTGATCGATACGGTTATCCGTATAGTATCCGGATATTACACACGAATATCCAATTCTGGTATCCGTTGACATCCCAAATAATAATATAACAATAATATAATGTTTTTATAATAAAAATAATGATAATATTAATGATAGTAGCAGTAGTAGAAATGATTTTCATCTATTTGAAAAAAGAGGCCAAAGAAGGCAGACGACACTGAAAACATAATATATCACCATGACAATGGCCCATGTTATATCGTCGGAGTCATCCTTGGAATTGGAAGTTCTGGGGTTTCAACAGCTCACACATCCATGCTATTCACCTGATCTGGCACCTCTGGACTCCATCTACTTCCCCTTGCTGAAAAGTCAACTAGGTGGTCAGAAATTCGACAGTGTTAAAGAAATTCGGCAGGATGTGATTAACAGATCACTTGATGATAGTTAGTTCAGTGGAGCGTTGGACAAATGGGTGAGCAGGCATGAAAAGTGCCTTCAGCACAATGGTCATTATTTTGAGGAGTAGGTGATGTCAGAAATCAAGTAGCTTTATGATTTAGCAGTGTGCACCAGACAGGCTTACCATGTGATTTGTTATGACAGATATTTTTCTTAACATTTTAAAGAATTTTTTGCATTTTTCTGTACATATAGCCGAAATATGGCCCCTTTTTGTTCTTAGCAACATTCCTTGCGTGTAGCAACTTCATATTTCTATATGTACTACAGCTATTCAATTAACTTCACATATGCCTTCAGGGTTAATATATAAGGCCACTTACCAAGGACATTGACTCAGACAAAGCGGTATGAATAGTTGACCGTGCTGTCCTGAGACAGATCTTGTTTACATTGAATAAAGAAGGCAAAATGCCGGGACACTATGCGGAAAAAGAAGCTGGATAAGGCAGACGATACTGAAAACATACTATATTACCATGACAATGGCCCATGTCATACCTTGTCGGAGTCATCTCTGGAATTGGCAATTCTAGGGTTTCAACAGCTCACACATTCACCCTATTCACATGATATGGCACCTCTGGACTAGGCCTACTTCCCCTATCTGAAAAGTCAACTAAGAGGTCGGACATGGCAGGAAGTGATTAACTTTAACAGATCACTTGATGATAATTGGTTCAGTGGAGCGTTTGACAAATGGGTGAGCCGGCATGAAAAGTGCATTCAGCACAATCGTCATAATTTTGAGAAGGAGTAGGTGACGTCAAACGTCAAGTGACGTTATGATATAGTAGTGTGCACCGGACCGACTTACCACATGATTTGTTACTACTGATATTTTTCCTAACATTATTCAGAATGTTTTGCATCTTTTTTGCACATATAGCTGAGACACGGTATTAAATTGATGTGTCTTTTAGAACATTTTTGTTACAAATGGCTTTTGAATAATTTGCCAAGTGCTAGATTTTCTGGGACAACCCTCCTAAATGGAGTTGGACTGAAGGACATAGATCATTACTTAAAAATAGAGGTTAAAGGTTACTGGAAATACTGAGTTAATGAAAAACATGTCAAATTGACTCAAAAGTAAATGAAAAATGTATAAAATGCTTAAAGGGAAAACCAAAACTCAAATCCCGTACAAATACTGGCTCATCATAATGGCATATTACTTGTAAATGTTAACAAAAATTGTAAAAAAGACAACCAAGTCTCAAAGCCCGTACATATATATACCCAATAATGACATTAATACTGGCCCTTTGTAATGGTTAATTAATTTAGTTAATATCCAAAACTGTAATTAAGGTGTTGCAAGGGAAATACTGTAATTACTCTATATGTTGGGAGACTAAAAATAATAAATTTTGTTGCCAATTTTAAAAAACAGACAAAATTAATTCCCCCTAAATGTGTCCCAATATTTAGAATCATCAATCGAGGTCCAAACCCATTATGTGTAAGGTTCAAGTGCGTAGTGGGTGTGTATATTAATCCCTATAGAACGAGCAAATCACAGTGGATATAGATCTTTGCCCCCATGGAGTAATTTATGACGTGCCGACAAGGCACATTGAGAGGGTCAGCTGTCATGAGATATGTTTATATGGAATGGAATATGTTTATATATACATGGAATATCCACATGTGCATTCACAACTTTAACAGTTTGCTAATACATTGCAATTCATTGGTTCTGGTAAATAACAGTTAGATGGCGATTTTTAATTGACGACTTAACGGAAATTGACACTAAATTGCCAATTTGGAAAACATTGACCCAAAATTTAGAAACTGGAAAAATGTGTATTTTCAAAGTGTCCCAAAATTAAGAGTCACGAAAAATAATTATTAAGCACATTTTAAGGGTGTCCCAACATTTCGAGTGTCCCAACATACAGAGTAATTACGGTAACTATTATTTTGTTGAACAATGAAAAGATTCCCACAACTATAAGCTCTTACTTGGATATACCATACAAGTAAAAACCAACAAATAGAAGGTATTTCTCAATAATAAGGGGAAATTATAACACAGGGTAAAATATTTTACAATTAAGGAGAAATTATAAATCAAATTTAAAAATTATCTGAAACAATTACCTATGTTTCTTTAATCATTATATCCCACTACCAGTAGGTGGGGGGGGGGCTATATAGGTATCACTTTTTAATGGTTATTACATTGGCGTATGTCCAGCGGGTGGGCTATCATAGTGGCGGCGTCAACTTTTCGTTTCCGCTCTCTAACTCGAGAACGGGTTGAGCTATTGTAATGAAACTTCATACATATATACCTTATAGCGAGACCTCGCTTGGGATCCCGTATGGAGAGGGTGGGGTCAAGGTCACTGTTACTAAAAATAGGAAAACAGTGTCCGCTGAATAACCTGAGAACACATTTGGATATTTTAATGAAACTTAATACATAGATACCTTATATCGAGACCTTGCTTGAGATTACATATGGGGTGTGTGGGCTCAAGGTCAAGGTCACTATTACTAAAAATAGGAAAAAGGTTTCCGCTCAATAACTTGAGGATGCATTGAGGTATTATAATGAAACTTAATACATAGATACCTTATATTGAGACCACGCTGGGGATTGCATATGGGGTGGGTGGGGTCAAGGTCACTTTTACTGAAAGTAGAAAAGCAGTTTCCGCTCAATAACTTAAGAACGCATTAATGATATTTTAATGAAACATCATACATAGATACCTTATATCGAGACCTCGCTTTGGATTGCGTATAGGTGGGTGGGGTCAAGGTCAAGGTAAGCGTTACTAAAAATAGTTTCCCCTCAATAACTTGAGAGCAAATTGAGATATTTCAATGAAACTTCATACATAGATACCTTATATCAAGACCTCGCTTGGGATTGAATATCGGGTGGGTGGATTCAAGGCAAAGGTCACCGTTATTAAAAGTAGAAAAACGGTTTCTGCTCCGAGTGAATAACATGAGAACACATTGTGATATTTAACTGAAACTTTATACATAGATACCTTATATCGAGACCTCACTTGGGATTGCGTGTTGGGTCAAGGTCGAGGTTAGCATTACAAAAAATAAAATAAAAACGGTTTATGCTTAAATGTGAGAACACGTTGATATATTTTCATGAAACTGCACATCTAATAACTGGATCTCGCTTGGGATTGCATATGCGGTGGGTGGGGTCCTGTTCAAGGTTACCATTACTAAATATAGACAAACGGTTTCCGCTCAATAGCTTAAGAAGATACTGAGATATTTTAATAAAACTTTATATGTAGATACCTTATATTCTGATTGCATATGGGGAAGGTGGAGTCAATGTCACCTTTACTAATAAATTGATTTTTGTGCTGACTTTAATGCATTTTGTTTGAAAAATTCTGTTTTTGTGGAATTTTCACATTGCTTGTTTTATTGGTATATCTGTCAGTCGTTCAGTCGGTCTGTCCTTAAACTTGTCTTCTCCATGCATTGAAGGATTCCGAAATAACTTGGCACAAATGTTGATCTAAATGGGACGATGTGTCGCACACAAGAACCTGATGGCTACATTTAAGGTCCAGGTCATACTTTGAGGTCAAATGTAAAATAGAGCATTGTCAAAATAGGGCTTGTCCGAGCTCTAACTTCCTCATGTATTGAATGATTTTGAAATAACTGGGCAAAAATGTTAACCTATATGAGACGGTGTGTGGCTTGCAAGAACCAGATGGCTACCTTTAAGGTTAAGGTCATACTTTGAGGTCGAAGGTAAAAATAAAATGCTTTTTTATCCAAATAGTGCTTGTCCAACCTCTTAACTTTCCCATGCATTGAAGGATTTCAAAATAAGTTGGCACAAATGTTAACCTATAAGTGACGGTGTGTCACTTGCAAGAACCGTATGGCTACCATAAAGGTCTAGGTCCTACATTGAGGTCAAATGTCAAAATAGAGCGCTTCATTATCAAAATACTGCTTGTCCGGGCTCTAACTTCCCAATGCATGGAAGGATTTTGAAATAACTTTGAATGAATGTTAACCTATATGAGACTGTGTGTCAAGCGCAAGAACCAGATGGTACCTTAAAGGTCAAGGCCCTACTTTGAGGTTAAATGTCAAAATAAAGCGCCTACTGGTTGTGTTTCTGCTCTCGAACTTCTGAATGCCCTGAAGGATTTTAATATAACTGCAGAGTATTATTCCCCAGGACCAGATGATGTGTCACATACATGACCCATTCTTGTAGGTCAAAGGTCAGGTCACAATTCAAGGTCAAAGGTTAAATATTTGTATTTTGTTCCTTTCCATAACTTCTAAATACCTGGAAGGGTTTTAATATTACTTCAGATTGTTATTCCACATGACTAGACGATGTGTCTGCACGCTTATCAGTCAAGGTCAAGGTCACAATTTAAGGTCAAATATGTGTGAATAGTTTCTGCCTGTACTCTCCTTTTTGCATTTCAAACTCATGTTTCCTCTTATGCAGGTCATTTTGTCGGTAAATCCATTGTTATGTGTCAAAGCAATACAACTGCAAAGCTTTTCATCCATGTCAAAACTCTAGTTTCCAGTCTTGTGACCATTGGACCCTGACCGTTCATATAATACAGAGAATTTCTAGGTGTACTTATACATGTCATTAAAAGAATAAACCTGGGGCTAACCCTATTTAAGAAATATGCAGTAAAAATAATGTACAGACCACAACAGTCCTTCTACAGCCACATTTTAAAACAATAATTTAATTAAAATAACTAGAGAAGTATATACAGTGGTTTTTACATCGGTTAAAGCGACATATAGGGGTTACTTATGTCGGCGTCGGCCGCGCCCCCTTTCGCTTGTCCGGAGCATAACTCTTAGACTATTAAAGCTATCAACATGAAACTTCATAGGTAGATAGATCTCATTGAGGGGAAGTGCTGTGAACAAGAACCATTACTATGCACCTCATACATTTGGAGTCAATGCCCTTTGTTTATTTTCATACTTAATTTTTGTCTGGAGCATAACTCAAAGACTATGAAAGCTATCAACTTGAAACTGCATAGGTAGATAGATCTCATTGAGGAGAAGTGCATTGCACAAGAACCGTTACTCTGCATCACATACTTTTGGAGTTTTTTGCCCTTTGTTTATTTTCATACTTAATTTTTGTCCGGAGCATGACTATGAAAGCTATCAACTTGAAACTTCATAGGTAGATAGATCTCATTAAGGAGAAGTGCAGTGCACAAGAACCGTTACTCTGCACCTCATACTTTCGGAGTTATTGCCCTTTGTAAATTTTCATACTTATTTTTGTGTCGCATTTTTGGTTTTAATTAGTCTTTGTTTTGAAAGTCTGTCCGAGTTTTATTCCAGGTACAATAGAAGCTTCAAGCATGAGGCTTGAATATTCAGAGATATCGGATCATTGACTTAAAAAAATGTAGGAATCACAAAGCTTAATTGTTTCGTTTCGTGTACTACCTGTATACCCTGCCAGCAACTCTGAAGCCAGCCATGTCGATCTCAGACATGACGTGGCTCAACCGTTTCTCTCTCAGAAAATGTTCAAATAAGGCTTGTGTAGACAATAAATTAAGGTGTGCAAGGTGTACTTTGAGACATAATCGCTTATATTTCACGTAAGCTATCCGGCGTCAGGCGACACATCCGACTCGCGGAGTTCTAGTCCTTATATATGGCTAAATTGAGAACTATTAAAATCTTCTTGTCTGAAATCACTTGTTGGATTTCCAAATAATTTAACAGAAATGTTCTTTGTGTTACCCTCTCTAAAATTCCTTCAAATCATTTTGATTTGTAAAAAAAAACATGGCCGCAAGTGGGCCGAGCAGTTTTGCTTATATGGCTGTATTGAAAACTTTAAAAATCATCTTGTGTGAAACTGCTGGTCGGATTCCAAATAATTTTACATAAAGCTTCCTTGGGTGACCCACTATCAAATTCCTTAAAATCATGTTGATTCCTTAAAATACATGGCTGCCAGGGGCGGGGCAGTTTCCCGTATATGGCTATATTGAAAACTATGAAAATCTTCTTGTATGAAACCAATTGCTGGATTTAGAAATAATTTCACAGAAATGTTCCTTGGGTGACTATGTACCAAATTCCTTCAAATTATTTTTTTCTCTGAAAAACATTGGTCCATTGTTGATGTCCATTATTAACTTTTTTTGTCAAACATCTTTGAACAACCTATTAATTTTTTGCAAGCCGTTATGATTCATTAATATTCAGGTTATCGATCCAGTGCAATTTTGGCTTTCTTGTTTTTGGTTCTGTCCTTATTATACCCCCTCAAACAAAGTTTAGGGGTGTATATAGGAGTGAGCTTGTCGGTCTGTTGGTTTTCATGGTTTCCCAACAATATTTCAAGAAAGGCTTGACTTATGCAAATAATGTTTGGTACACATGCGTAACATCATAAAATATAGATCAAGTTCAACTTTGGTTAAAAACTACTACATTTTTACAGAGTTAGCCATACAAATTTGATTCTATGTTTAGCGTTCCCATGACTTTTCAAAACCTACCAACCAGGCAGGCAAAAGAAACAACATGTCGATAAAAAAACATTTTTCTTTCACAACTCATTCGTGGCAGTGGTACAAGCTCAAGCAAATGTTTACTTGCAAAAATGTTATATATCATCTTCAAATTGGGAACGTACTGTAACATGTGTTTTAACTGTGTAAATTAACTAGTTGCTTGCTATGTTTTACAAATATAAATAAAAACACCTAAAAGTCCTTTTTTTTCCTTTTTTTTTCCCCAAATTTTTTACGCTTTCCAACTCGATTTTTCACATTGTAAAACTTTATTTTGTTCCATTCAGACATCCAAAAACCTACCAGCCCGAGGACGCTAAACATACTTCAAATTGATATGGCCTTATGCTTTGTTACTTAAATTCCTAAAAACACAATTTCCGGACGATAACTCAACAAAGGCAACCATGACATGGATTGTCATTTCAACTGTTGCAGTAAATTTGTATGGGTATTTTTTGGCTTAAACCTCGCTATGTACATAGTTTCTATAAATACAATCCTTTCATTCATTTGAAACCATACACATATAGGCCGAGATTCAGATCAGATCAGATTTGAAAACCTGGTTCCATGGCCTGGCCACCTTTTTAGCTTTATTATATTACTAAATTTTAGGCATTGGTGTTGAAAAATTTGGTTTTCTTGAAAATTGCATGTTTCTTGTTTATATGCTTGATTTATTGTGCCATACATGACTGCTTGGTTATCCTAACTGTTGCCTATTAAACATCTCTCAAGCGCAAATGGGTTTGCAGTTTTGTTGAAGGAGGTTGAGACAGTTCATAGAAAAACAGGATTGGTGTTCAATCTCTGAATCAACATTGTGTTTATTGTGCAGACATCTAGCTTCTTGTCTGAAATAATAAATGGATTAATAAATAATAGGAATTGTGGAGTTGTTACCCTTGAATTATCTAAAATTGGCCTTTTTAGCTGTTTTCGCTCTCTAACTTGACTAAGTCAAACAGTTTTCTTCCAATCTTCAACAAACTTCATGATAATGTTTGTAATAATAATAGCTAGGTCAAGTTTGATGATCAGCCAAATCGCCTTAGGAATTGTGGAATTATTGCCCTTGAATTATCTTAAATTGGCCTTTTTAGTGGTTTCCGCTCTTCAAGTCCAACAGTGTTCATAAAATCTTCACCAAACATGTTTATGGCCATAATATCTCGGCCAAGTTTAATAATCTGCCATATCGTCCCAGGAATTGTGGGGTTACGGCCCATGAGTTTTCTAAAATTGGCCTTTTTAGTCGTTTCCGTGCTCTGAGTCCAACAGTTCATAGCCGATCTTCACCAAACTTGAAAATATTTGTGGGCACATTATCTCGGTTAAGTTCGATAATAACCAAATTGTCCCAGTGACTGTGGAGTTATGGCCCTTGATAATCTAAAATTAGCCTTTATAGCTTTTTAACCTGGATGGGGCATAACTGTTTTACAAACAGCTCTTGTTTGTCTCCAAAGTAATTAACCCCACTCCTCCACTGCATATCAATGCATCAAGCATAGGACACAAAGTGAAGGTGGCAGTCAGTCACTTAAAGGAAATTATTCAACAATATAATAATACTATTATTAATAAATTATTTGAAAAAAACAACAACAACAAAAACGTATTTACTTGTACCTGTAAAGCAACACATGTAATGTTTAAACATGTTTATATTTTAATTTCAATTCCAATGACTTTTGACAATTTTTCATAGAATCGGGCACATTAAATGTTGTATTTTAATTTTGATGACAGCTGTGCTATAATCAAAAGTCTGACCAAAGCATCTGGTCCTTTCTTGTCTCCGGAAGTACGAGATGCTGGAGACTTGAGTCTGGCATTGGTGAATATCACAGCTGTCCAGGAAAAACATGGACCATCTTCCGATCAATCTCACCCTGCACATAGAATCATAGCCATAGCGTAGCATAGATTTCTTAGTAGAAACATTGGCATGCCAAAGTAGGGTAGTATTAGTTTGGTATTGTACAGTTAAGACACTTCACCCTGTAGCTCTTGCTAGGAAGACATCCATGTAGGAACGGTTATGCTTTGATTAAATTTACAGGTTTATCAGTTAAGTTTCACATGTAAAAAAATGTATGTTTTACAGGTTCATCAAAATAGTGTTTAAAATAAAATTACAAAAAATATACAAAAAAGTGTACTGTCTGACTATCTCACACTTTGTCCTCGGGAACTTCAATATATAACATACAATCATTAGCAACACGTTATCTAAAGAAAATATATGAAATAAATGAATACAGGAATACACCTGGTTGCACTAGTTATACTCCCAGCTTGGTCCGTCGGTCCTTCCGTCCCACTTTCTTGTCGTAGGTATTTCTCAGCAACTACTGGCCAGAATTAACGAAACTTTATAGGAAGCTTCATTATCAAGAGGAGATGTGCATTTTACCAGCCCGTTCCGCTCCAATGATTTTTCTCAGAGTTATGAGACTATGAAGATTTCTGAAATGCTTTTATAGTGTGTATTTCTTGGCAGGCCTATTTCACAGCAACTACTGCTGGAATTTAACAAACATTATGAGAAGCTTCATTACCAAGAAGAGGTGTGCATTTTACCAGGACGTTCCGCTTAAATGATTTTTCTCCGAGTTATGGGACTTTAAAGATTTCTGAGAATTCTTGACTGGGCTATTTCTCAGCATTTACTGGCCAGAGTAAATGAAACATTATGGGAAGCTTCATTACAAAGAGGAGATGTGCATATTACCAGGATGTTCTGCTCAAATGATTTTTCTCCGAGTTATGGGACTTTTAAGATTTCTGAAATTTGTTTATAGTGCACAATTCTTGTCTGGGCTAATCCTTAGCATTTACTTGCCATATTAAATGAAACTATGGGAAGCTTGCCTAATCTTGTCCAAACTTGCACTGTTTGTGTTTGACCATAACGTCTCAGTCAATGTCCAATATGGGCCAGATCAGACCAGAAAGACCTGAGTTATGTCCCCTAGTTTGTGAAAAAAAAAACATAACTTGTTAAAAATTGCCTTTCAGTCCCCATAGAGAATTAACTTTAAATTCCTTGTTCACTAAACTTGCACAGTTTGTGTATGGCCATTAAATCTCATCAGGGTGCAAATATGGGCTTGATAGAACCAGAAACACAAGAGTTATATCCCCTGTTTATGAGAAAATTTGCCAAAAATGGACTTTGTGTAAAAGATAATTTTTCATGCAATTAGTTTTCACTTCCTTTTTTTTTTGGCAAATAGTTTTTTCACTTTTAAGTTTTATTTTCAAGTAGTTAAATAAATAAGAATACTTTGTCTATATCCAGTATTCAAATGTAAGTAGTTTTTTGTTGTCTTTAAAGAGTGGTCATACCCAAGTATAATGTAAAATACATATATGCGTTTTAAAGTAATTTACATTCAGATCAGGCTCAGAACTAGTTTAATCATAAATGTTCATAAGTTCAAGAACTCAGTAAAAGTTTACACCACCAAAAAGCCAAGGTATTTGAAAAAAAAAATTAAGAACAAATATCACATTTTAGGGGCCATATCCACAAAGCTCCTAAGGTAATCTTAAGTTAAAGTTACATTTACGTACAAATTTCAAATAAAATGTTCATTGTAAAAATCATTATTTTATATTCGAAATTTGGTAAAATAATAAGTATATGTTTATTCTTTACCAAATTAGAACCAAGTATTCCATAAGAAGCTTTGTGGATACTGACCCTGGAAGGGTTGTCTTTTAAGTTGAGAACTGTTGGTGTGTGTTTTGGAGGAGGTTAGTATGATGTCAAAACTTGTGTTCCTGTCATGTTTCAGTCAGGTGCATGTCTAGTCCAGTGCCTTCAATATCAACACCTTTAAAATTAGTTTTTCCATGATCTCGATTTTTTTTCAGACATGATTGAGATTGTTCCATGGTGTTTTGGCTTTTTCAGATATGGCTTCACATAAGACGAATAAATTTGTCAATATTTCATTTAGTATTCTAGTAATTAATTTGTTACTGGATGGTTCTTTAACAGTAAAAAACTGTGTTATTGACTGTCAGACACATTCTTTGTGGTACCTCTTTGCTCTACATTTTTTATTCCTTTTTAACCTAATTTCGGTTATTAAATTGGGGTATGTAGTTTTTTTGTGGCGTCCACTTTGCCTTTCTGCTCTCTAACTCGAGAATGTATTGAGATATTTTAATGAAACGTCATACATAGATACCTTATATCTAGACCTCGCTTGGAATTGCATATGGGGTGGGTGGGGTCAAGGTCAAGGTCACCGTTACTAAAAATAGAAAAACGGTTTCCGCTCAATAACTTGAGAAGGCATAGAGATATTTTAATGAAACTTCATACATAGATACCTTATATTGAGACCTCTCTTGGGATTTCATATGGGGTGGGTGGGGTCAAGGTCACCATTACTAAAAATAGAAAAACGGTTTCCGCTCAATAACTTGAGAATGGTATTTGATCGTGTTCTATACAAATCAATATTGATGTTTTACCCATTTTTTTACCATTTAGGCATAACTACAAAAAAACGCACATTTTATGCCCATCTGGAGGCCGTTTTATCAACAGATCTTAACTTGATCTTATCTTTAGTTCAGGGTTAACGACCGAACTTGCAACCATCGTACAACCGTTCTATGAAGGTGGTCATAAGTGTTCAGTCGCAGCTAAGATTATTCATGTTCTTACCAAAAACCTTAAACCAGTCTGAAAATCATGACGTTGTCCCGATTTTTTTTACTATTGAAATCTGATTTGTTCCGAGATTGTTTTAATGATTAAAGTTTAAACTGATAAGTAGAATTAAACTCGTCTAATTATTAATGCAGAACTAGTTAAATATATATTAAGATAAAATCAAGTTTTAATAATTACTTGAAGATGAACATTTTCACTGTTACTGCGTAAATGCATATCAGTTTTCTGTGTTACCATTTATAACGTTGAACATGTCAATATATTTATCTTCTTTAAAATGTTAAAATTGTAAAATATTGTCCGAGTCAACAATTCTTAAAAGCGACCAACTGAAAGACGCAACAGAGTTTACAGTAGCATACAGTAGCTGACAATCATTTGATTACACCTGGTAATCTATACAGTCAAGCGGACGGGCGTAGCACTTTTCGTTTCCGCTTTCTAACTCGACAACAGATTGAACTGTTATAATGTAACTTCATGCATAGATACCTTATAGCGAGACCTCGCTTAGGATTGCATACGGTGTGGGGGGGGGGGGGTCAAGGTCACTGTTACTAAAAATTAAAAACTGTTTCCGCTCCAAATCTAAAGAATGCATTGACATATTATAATGAAACTTAATACATAGATACCTTATATCAAGACCTCGCTTGGGACTGCATATGGGGTGGGTTGGGTCAAGGTCACTGTTACTAAAAATATAAAAACGGTTTCCAGGGATTTACCAGACTCAATTTTCTGCTTGAAATACCCCTAAATTGTGAGTCAGGACCCCTCATATTTTTTAACTTGCATCCCATTGGATGATTTTTCTGATGTGTTGATACAATTCACTGTTAAAATTAATTATTTCATATTGAGTGGGTGGGGTCAAGGACAAGGTCTTTGTTAATAAAATTAGAAAAACGGTTTCTGCTCAATAACTTGAAAACACATTGAGATATTTCAATGAAATTTTATACATAGATACCTTATATCGAGACCTCGCTTGGGATTGCATATGGGGTGGGTTGGGTCAAGGTCAAAGTCACTGTTACTAGAAATAGAAAAATGGTTTCCGCTCAATATATTGAGAACGCATTGCTATATTTTAATGAAACTTAATACATACAATATTGTCAGGGATCATATTATTTTCAGTTTTGCTGGTCTGAGATCGACTGTGTTTAAAAATGACCGATTGAAATGTCTGGTATTTGGTCCGACCATTTTTCCTAAATTATCCAGTCTCTGTAAAAATCGTCATAATCCCCTGATCTCAATACACAATACACACATTTTATGGCCCCAATGCATTGTAGGTGCCAACGCCGGTGGATCAGTGATGCATGAATGACCCCAGTTGTGTCACTATCGATCGAAAATTAATATTGTTTTACTCTAGTTTGTTGACTTGTCATATAACTGACACCGTCGGTCTCTTATCAGAGTGTACTTCTCCACGATAAAATTGTGTCAAGTTACTATAGCAACTGATAATAGCCACCGGATGTAGTCCTAGGGGAAAACTGCATAATTGGTTTAATTGATGTTCATGACGTCACCTAGTTAATTTTTATAAGTACAAAGTAACCATATTGTATCACATAATATTTTAAAATTATAAAACTCATATAACAGACATAGAAATTAAAAAATTATTGAAGTTAAAGGTATGGAAACTTAGTAGTTTATACTTGTAATGATTTTAGATATTTTCTGACATGCCTATATTTTTCGGATACACATAAACGTAAATGTCCTTATTGACGCCCATGCCCTAATAGACGCGCATGGGGTATTTGTTGGTCCCGAAATATTTTTGGTCGATCTATTTTTTCGAACATTAACAAAAAACTAAAGTTAATTTCGATAGAAACGATTGAATAGACCGCCATATTTATGTATCCGGAATTGCCTGTATATAAACAAACCTATGCCCCACTATACGGGTTACACGCAACCATATTATGACGCAAGTGAATGGAACCACAAAAATTCATTACGACATTATGAATATTTATTATAAGAACATGTAATAACAGTTTGTGCACGATAAGCAAGGTTCACACTTCCCACGTGGAGGTTTCAACAACAAGCGCTGTCAAAAGCAGTCAACCAGAATGTTGTGAACAGTGCTATTATATGTACCTTAGCGTACATGTATTAGCGTTCTAGGTGTATAGATCGACGATATTAATTTAGACAGTACCAGCATGAATTTTCTCATGCAGACAAAGCCCATCGGCCATATTTAGACTGTACCAATGTGTATTACATCATTGGAAAGTGAGCATGCATGAAAACTTGATTTCTGGATGATGGCAGAATTAACAGAAAATGGCTCCATTTAAACGCGCAGGGGTCCTAAAATGACACGCGCACTGCGTGTCAAAAAGGACATTTACGGTAACTAACATGAATGGTACATTACCAGTACTAAAAATAACTATATAGACTCGTCTGATACATAATAATTTTAAATCATTCCCGACATTATTTTCTTACATTGCTAATTTGTTAATTGGCTTGACAAAGTCAGATAAGAATTATGTTAACCTAAGTTCTTTTGGTTATTCATATATCACTGGTAGAAACATGGAGCTGTATGATTGGTTTATTCATGGCATAGATATTAATGATAATTTTATTTAATTTTTAAATTAATAAATTTATCTCAAATTAACTTTTGGGTCCGAGAAGTTTTCGTATAGTGTCTGAAAAATTTGGGGTCCAACAAGTCTCCTAATATTGGTGGGGACCAAAAAATCTGGGGTCTGAGAAGTCACGTCACCGATCATCTTGGCCATCTGTTTAGGTAATTTTTAAATGACATCTCAATATTAATTTCAACGCCGATTGTCTTTTAAAAAGACATTTGTTGTCTTTTCCTGTAGAGGCTATTCAATGTATTAATAGATTTTGCATCATCCTATAAATAGACACTGGCAGAAGCTTCTGACATAAGTAATTTAATTTAATTTAATTTACGTGCATATTATGAATGCATTAAAACTATAATAGTCATACACAAAAACACTTGAGACGTATTTTCCCGAAGGCATATATATTTAATTCGCCACTATTAAATATAACTTTACATTGTTGTTATCACAAAATGAAGTCAAATCATCATATTTAATTGCGATGAATGTTCCCTGACGTTTGTTTTTATTTGGCACACATAGTATAAATGCTTATTCCATTACACAATTATGAGAACTGCTGATATGCATGCCGTCATTATTTTTCTTGGAAACAATGTAACTTCTTGTAAATTTTGATTGGCCTGACAAATACTATATAAATTATTTAGATTGAACAAGAATCGCTGATGAAAAATATGCGGCGGTAAGATCGGTTAATTGTATGGACATTACATAATGAAGATATCTTAAACATCATGGACTTTTCATACTTTCACGGTGCCTTTTTATGCTCTGCATCACTGTTTTTCTTGTGAAATACTGATGTTTCTACCAAATTCTCATGTAGAGGCTATTCAATCTACAGATAGACTACTGGTAGTTTTACTTTGTAAAGATAAACATACTGACATTGATGAGCGGATGAGTCTGACTCCTCTTTCAGATTATTGAAGTAGCACTGATCTTGAAACATGGGACAGTTTATCAGCTCATTGCTTTCACGTGAAATAATAATATTCTTTTTATTTATTTCAAATATAGAAACATTTCATAATACTGCTTTAGGAGCTAGCCACATGAAAATGAGTTTGCTATTTGATAATTAAAATTTACTGATTTATTTTATTATGCCCACCTTCAAAGAAGTGGGGGTATCTTGCTTTGCATCTGTCCATCGGTCAGTCGGTCGGTCCGTTGGTCACCATTACTAAAAAATAGAAAAACGATTTTCGCTCAATAACTTGAGAAGGCATAGAGATATTTTAATAAAACTTCATATGTAGATACCTTATATTAAGACCTCTTGGGATTTCATATGAGGTGGGTGGGGTCAAGGTCACCATTACTAAAAATAGAAAAACGGTTTCCACTCAATAACTTGAGAACGCATTGAGATATTTTAATGAAACTTCATACATAGATACCATATATCGAGACCTCGCTTGGGATTGCATATTAAAAAAAATTCTTAACAATTGCACATATTCACAACTTGGCTGCAAGTCGACGGGCATACATGTATTACAAACATCTCTTGTATGATAACATGGCTGATAACATTAATCTATTTATAGATTGGAGGTTACAATATACTAATTCCAATCCTTATGAAATTCAATGTTAAAGCGATAACTGTTACTAAAAAATAAACACAAAATTGTGCACATAGGGACCCTCATACCCACACCTTTTCTTAAAGAGCATTCTAAGCTGAATTGATTTAAGCCAAAAAAAGATGTCATGTAATATGTAAGAAAGAACTGGACACTAAACAAAGTAGACTTTTATCACCATCTTTTTACTATCCGGTTGATTGTTACCCGGCCTCCGCACAAGTGTCATGCTGTAGTCTTTAATCTTAAAACAACAGGGATTTGTTAGTGCACACCAATTCTTAACCTACCAACATGTCCAAAGAAGAATATCATAGCAAGTGTCTTATCCTCAAAACAGGTCATGGAGTTAAACTTGTTGAATAATATAGAGACTATACACCTCCATAGCTCATTTTATTAGTGTAGTGTGACCTGGAGAGCCTGATTCAGCCAGTTAAGCTCGGACGATAACTGTTTTGAAGTATAACAGAAGGTATCTTTCTTTTACCTATATCCCTTATCAGATAGGCTTATTATTACTGCTGATTACTGATTAAATACAACAAACTGATAAGTATGCAAATTATGAAAAATAAGCAAAAATGACAAAATTTATAATAATGGTCATGAAAAATGACAATAAAAATTAATTAAACTTAACTTTACTACAATAGCAAAGTTAAGTCTAGTTAATTATTGTCACTGACTAATATCATCATTATCATATTTACACTCATATATTTTTGGTATTTGTTAATGAAAGTTTGATTTATCTGAAACAAAATAAATATAAAAGGGTGGATCGGATGGCTGTAGGGAAGGAGGAGGCCGAAAAAATATGGTGGTATTGGTCAGTGTACTAATTATGGTTTAGTCAGGGAAAAGTCAGGGAATTTCATTTTCTCAACAAAATGATCTGGTAAAAACGTGGCTGTCATTGGTCCATTGTTGACATCTGTTGTCAACTTTACTTCAAACTTCTTATAAAATGCGATTAAATTTGTACATGCTGTAATAATTCATTAAACTCAGGTGAGTGACCCAGGACCATTTTGGCCCTTTTGTTTACATATTGACGATAGAGTTTTGGTGAGCCCTTTGGGTGTAGAAGGGAAGTTTCCATCCCAGAATGTTTGACACGACTGCCTTCGTTTTCACAAAGGATTAACAGTAACCATATGATCAAGACCAGTATTAACCGATCTCGATCTTCTAGCTCAACTGAGCGGTATCCCCAAAATACCTTTTTTAGCTCACCTGAGCACAACGTGCTCATGGTGAGCTTTTGAGATCGCCTTTTGTCTGTCGTGCGTCAACATTTCATATAATCGACATCTCCTAAACCGCTTGGCAGATTTTCACGAAACTTCACAGGAATGATTCTTGGGTGACCCTTTTTCAAATTTGTTCAAATCGTTTCGGTCCACTTCATATGTAGGTCACCAGAGCTAAAAATTGATTTAAAAACTTTAAAAATCTTCTCTGAAACCACAAGGCTTGGAGCTTTCATATTTGATATCTGACATCCTGTAGTGGTCCTCTACAAAGATTGTTCAAATTAAGACCCTGGGGTCAAAACTGGCCATGCCCCGGGGGTCACATGGTTGTTATAGACTTGAATAGCAAGATGACTTTCAAAATCTTCTCCTCTGAAACCGCAAGGCCCAGAGGTTTCATATTTGGTATGTAACATTGTATAGTGGTCCTCTACAAAGATTGTTCAAATGATGCCCCTGGGGTCAAAACTGGCCACACCCCTGGGGTCACATGGTTGTTATAGACTTGAATAGCAAGATGACTTTCAAAATCTTCTCCTCTGAAACCGCAAGGCCCAGACGTTTCATATTTGGTATGTAACATTGTAAAATGGTCCTCTACAAAGATTATTCAAATGATGACCCTTGGGTCAAAACTGGCCACACCCCGGGGGTCACATGGTTTATATAGACTTGAATAGCAAAATGACTTTCAAAATCTTCTCCTCTGAAACCGCAAGGCCCAGAGGTGTCATATTTGGTATGTAACATTGTAAAGTGGTCCTCTACAAAGATTGTTCCAATGATGCCTCTGGGGTCAAAACTGGCCACACCCCGGGGGTCACATGGTTTATATAGACTTGAGTAGCAAAATGACTTTAAAAATCTTCTCCTGAAACCGCAAGGCCCAGAGGTTTCATATTTGGTGTGTAACATTGTTTATTGGTCCTTTACAAAGATTGTTCAAATGATACCCCTTGGGTCAAACTGGCCACACCCTGTGGCACACATGGTGTATATAGACTTAAATAGCAAAATGACTTTAAAAATCTTCTCCTGAAACTGCAAGGACCAGAGGTTTGATATTTGGTATGTGCCATTGTGTAGTGGTCCTCTACAAAGATTGTTCAAATGATGCCCCTGGGGTCAAAACTGGCCACACCCCATGGCGTATAAAGACTTGAATAGCAAAATGACTTTAAAAATCTTCTCTGAAACTACACGGCCCAGAGGTCTCATATTTGGTATGTAACATTGTAAAGTGGTCCTCTACAAAGATTGTTCAAATGATGCCCCTGGGGTCAACACTGGCCACACCCCTGGGGTCACATGGTTTATACAGACTTGAATAGCGAAATGACTTTCAAAATCTTCTCCTCTGAAACCGCAAGGCCCAGAGGTTTCATATTTGGTATGTAACATTGTAAAGTGGTCCTCTACAAAGATTTTTCAAATTATGCCCCTGGGTCAAAACTGGCCACACCCCATGGTTTATATAGACTTGAATAGCAAAATGACTTTAAAAATCTTCTCCTCTGAAACTGCAAGGCCCAGAGGTCTCATATTTGGTATGTAATATTGTATTGTGGTCCTCTCCAAAGATTGTTCAAATGATACCCCTGGGGTAAAAACTGGCCACACCCTGTGGCTCACATGGTTTACATAGACTTAAATAGCAAAATGACTTTAAAAATCTTCTCCTCTGAAACCGCAAGGCCTAGAGGTTTCATATTTGGTATGTGCCATTGTATAGTGGTCCTCTACAAAGATTGTTCAAATGATGCCCCTGGGGTAAAAACTGGCCACATCCCGGGGCTCACATGGTTCATATTTGGTATGTAACATTGTAAAGTGGTCCTCTACAAAGATTGTTTAAGTGATGCCCCTGGGGTCAAAACTGGCCACACCCTGGGGGTCACATGGTTTATATAGACTTAAATAGCAAAATGAATTTTTAAAAATTATCCTTTGAAAGTTCAAGGCCTAGAGGTTTTACATTTGGTATGTAACATTGTGTAGTGGTCCTCTATAAAGATTGTTCAAATGATGCCCTTGGGGTCAAAGCTGGGCACACCCTGGGGCTCACATGGTTTATAGACGTAAATGGCAAAATGATTTAAAAATTCTTCTTTGAAACCACAAGGCCCAGAGGTTTCATATTTGGTTAAAACATTATATTGAGACCTCGATTGGGATTGCATATGGGATGGGTGGGGTCAAGGTCACTGTTACTAAAAATAGAAAAACGGTTTCCGCTCAATAACTTTAGAACGCATTGAGATATTTTAATAATGATAACTTAATACATAGATACCTCATATTGACACCTCGCATGGGATTGCATATGGGGTGGGAGGGGTCAAGGTGAAGGTCACTGTTAATAAAAATAGAAAAACGGTTTCCGCTCAATACTTTGAGAACGCATCGAGATATTTTAATGAAACTTAATACATAAATACATTATTTTGAGACCTCGATTGGGATTGCATATGGGGTAGGTAGGGTCAAGGTCAAGGTCACCATTATTAAATATAGAAAAATGGTTTCCGCTAAATATTTTGAGAACGCATTGAGCTATTTTAATGAAACTTAATACATAAGTACCTTATATCAACACATTGCTTGGGATTGCATATGGGGTGGGTGGGGTCAAGGTCACTTTGCGGAAAATTGAAAAACAGTTTCCGCTCAATAACTTGAAAAAGCATTGCGATATTTTAATGAAACTTAATACACATATCTGATATCGAGACCTCACTTGGGTTTTTAATGGGATGGGTGGTGTCAAGGTCACTTTTATTAAAAGTAGAAAAACGATTTTAGCTAAATAACTTAAGAACGCATTGAGATATTTTAATGAAACTTCATACATAGATAACTTGTATCGAGACCTTGCTTTATGTATGTGGTGGGTGGTGGTCATGGTCACTGTTACTTAAAAAGGAAAAACAGTTTTCGCTCAATAACTTGAAAACCTATTGAGATATTTTAATGAAACTTCATACAGAGATATCAGGTGAGCGATCTAGGGCCATAGTGGCCCTCTTGTTTTGATACATAAGGCCATACAAATTTGACTGTATGTTTAGCGTCCCCATGATTTTTCAAAACCTACCAACCAACCAATTAAAAAACAAACAAAAAGCCAATAAAAAAACTTTTTTCTTTCACAGTTTATTCATGGCAGTGGTACAGGCTAAAGCAAATGTTTACTTGCAAAATTGTTATATATCATCGTCATATTGCACTGTAATGCAGTATTTTAACCGTGTAAATTGACTAGTTGCACGCCATGTTTTACAAATATTAGAAGTCCTTTTTTCAAATTTGTTATACGCTTTCCAACTCTATTTTCACATTGTCAAAATTGTTGTTTTTTTCATTCAGGCATCCTAAAACCTACCAGCCCGAGGACGCTAAACATAGAATCAAATTGGCATGGCCTAACTAATTGTCTACATAAAACAACATGAATTGATGTTAGGTTTTAATACTGCATCAGATACAGTAAATGTAGAAAGTGTACAATTTTCACCCATAGGCATACTACACCCGTGCTCGGCGAGCTATTTGTATAGGGGACCTCTCTGGCTGCGTCTGTCGTCCATAGTCCGTGGTCCGTATGCCAGCAACAATCTGGACTGTTATCGCGATAAAGACTACATTTTTAATTCAATCTTGACCTTACTTGCACAGTTTGTGTATGACCATAAAATTTCGGATGGGATTGTTATTGGGTAAGATCACGCCAGTAACACCAGAGTTATTGCCCCTTTTTCATGCAAAAAAAGTGCAAAAATGCCCTTTTCCAACTTATTGACTTTATTTTCCATCCAATCTTAACCAAACTTTCACAGTTTGTGTTTGACCATCAGATCTCAGCAGACGCAAAAAATGGGCCGGATCGTGTTTTAAACACCAGAGTTATTGCCCTTTGTTTGTGGAAAAAAATATGCAAAAATGGACATTGTTCAGGATGGAGACTTCATTTTTCATCCAATCTTCACCATTCTTAGATAGTTTGTCTATGACCATAAGATTAAAGGTGAAGTTGAATATAAGCAAGATCGGACCTCAAACACCAGAGTTATTGCCCTTTGTTTGTGAAAAAAATATGCAAAAATGGACATTATTCAGGATAGAGACTTCATTTTTCATCCAATCTTCACCAATCGTGTACAGTTTGTCTATGAACATAAGACTACAGGTGGAGTCAAATAAAAGCATGATCGGGCCAGAAACACTAGAGTTATTGCCCCTTGTGTTTGGAAAAAAACAAGTTATCACTGATTGGCTTGCACACACGATTTTTTATTCAATGTTGACCAAACTTACTCAGTTTGCGCATGACCATAAAAATTGATTGATAAAATTTGATTTCCAACAGTTGCAAGACTTGCTAGCAGTTATTTGTACATGCAACATTGATGTCTTCATAGCCTGCATTAACATCATTTATCATCATTGGACAGAAAATTATCCAAAAAAAGAGCAAAACTTGACCTTATAGCACAGCCATCACAAAAATCGCATTGCAATTAGTTCTCCAAAAGTGTTTGCGAAAAAGACACCAAAATCTACTGTTTCTGCATTTTCCAGAATTGTCAATGACTTAATGAAAAAGGGTCAGGTAAGAATATCGAGAAAAATGATTTGAGAACCATTAGCAAAAAAAAACGCACATCCACTACTTGTACTTTAGTTAGCCCATTGCACTAACCGATGTTTTAAATCAAAATTGATCCTATCCCCCACTGCGTATTGTTCAGATACCTTAATTTTCAAACCTGTCACAACAGTATGGTCTTCATCTGTACCAGTTCTCAGGTGAGCGCTTTGGGCCATCATGGGCCTCTTGTTTAAAGTAGAGGGGTGTGGGGGCAGCAGCCCCCATTTAGAAAACATTATATCGTTTGAAAACATAGTGTTAAATGCCTATAATACTGAGCTATTTTCGGCAGTATTGGTCACGTGACGATGTTTTGACATTTATTTCAAAATGGCCGAAAAAACGCATTAGATTTCGTTCTTGCAATTCATGGTTATTATTCATTAATATTCTTCATGAATATTAACCATAAAATGCACCAACAAGCTAAAAAAACTCGTTATTTTTCACTTTTATTGCGTTTTTATACAAAAACGAAAAGCTAGCGCGTGCCGTTGTATATACAAGCGCCAGAGGCGCTTAAAGGCGCATGCACGCCTTAGATACATGAGAAACGTGTACATATTCTAATAAAAACATGTACCGGTAAAGTTCAGTTGTCCCATTACCTCATGTACATATCATTCATGCTGATTTTACTACTACTACAAATTTGTGCGCCCGCGAAAGTGTCACGGGTGACCACAGTTTATTTGATAAAATAATACATGCTTGCTAATGTTTACAGAAACAAAACCACCGAATTTAACATTGGTTTAATATTAATTCTTTGCAAATGAAGTTTATTAGCTCGAGCCATTGTCGTTGCCCTGTCGTCTGCGTCTGCAACTGAGTCTGCGTCAGCATCTGCGTTTGTTAAGTTTTTTGGTTAAGTTTTTAAACTGTCAATACTTGTTCACTATCAAAAGGGTACACCATTACAACAAGGCAGGTAACCCTGTGATTTGTATTTCCAGAGTTATCTGCTGTTGTTTGGTCTTAAACTTAGCATATTTTTTTTTAAAATTGGTAAACATTAAATTTCTCAATAACTATTGAAAACATTAAATTGAAACCCAAGGTACTTGTTTATGGTGCTGACACCATTCTGCAAACAAGAAGAGGTAACTCTTTCAAGGATTTTCTTGGAATTGTTACCCTTTTTTCAACTTACAATTTTCCGTTCAGGTCAAATTTCTCAATATCAACATGAAGTATTGACCTGAAACTCAAAGTACTTGATCATATTGATGAACTTATTCTGTATACAAGAGTAGGTAACTCTATCAAGGATTTTGCTTGAGTAATTGCCCTTTTTTCAACTTAGAAATTTTGCTTTAGGTCAAATTTCACAATATCTACAAGAGGTATTGACTTGAAACACAAAATGCTTGATCACTGTTATGAACCCATTCTGTAGACTTGATGAGGTAACTATATCAAGGATTTTGGTGGAGTTATTGCCCTTTTTTCAACTTTGATATTTTTGCTTTAGGTCAAATTTCTCTATATCTATCAGAGGTATTGTTTTGAAATTCAAAATACTTCATGACATTGATAAACTTATTCTATAAACAAAAGCCTAGAGTACTATCAAATATGAGAAAGTCGAGCATCCAGCACCTGTAGGCAGTGCTCTTGTTTTACTTAAATTAATGTTATTGTTGACCTACCATCTATATATGCCCCTTTAAAAACATTTTGTTGGCTACACTTTTGTTTTGTGACACAAGAAACCCTACTGTGTTTTACGGTAATGTATTTCCAGAAATGTACTAAAGTAACATTTTAATTTTCCTTTTAATATCTCTAAACATTTATATAGACATTAATGTCACAAAATTATATATTTTCTTTAACTTCTTCAGTATGCACCTGATGATGACAATATGACTTCGTCAATTACTGGGCGATATGTGAACATTTGTTTCTTTGGTTGTTTATTGCACGTGTATGAATGAGGAGTTCATGCAGATTTGTATAATGCATGTTTTTATTAAACAGTTTTGTTTTGACATGTTGTTGAAAAGCAGTTAATGCGAAATGGTGACCTTTATTTACACCAATTTAGTAAATGTAGAATGCGACCTTCCAACAATGGTGAATAACAATTTCACAGATCATCTACTTTTAGTTTAAAAAAAAAAAAAAAGTTAAAAGACACATTTCCAATCCCATTTTGGTCCTCAAAAAATTGAGAAAAACAGCAAGAACAATTAGTGATATGCAGTGTGGCATTGTTATACACGATGTTAAGTTCTTTTCAATATCATATTAAGAATTTTGTTCAATACTATCTTTAAAAATGTTACAAAAGTAATATTTTAAGTGTAAACTTCCATGCTTCTTATGTAGAGTACCATTAGAAATGTGTAACATAGTGCGCCAGGTGTTAGGCTGCTTAATTTAAAGCTCTCAGAAAACTGGATTTTTAGTGTTAAATAGTGCTTGTTAAAATTTGATTTTTGCCAGAGACATTCTTGAATATTCACTGACCATGAGGATTAACTTCTTTTTTGGAATATTAATTTCATTTGTGGAATATTTGTGCTTGAAACAATTGAACAAAGGATTTTATGGTGACCCAAATTTGGTGAACTCCATCTCAGTAATCACAATGGATAATCCAAATAAAACATTTACAGTTAGAACGTATCGTGTGGATGAACTGAAGAGATGTCGTTTAGTGCCTAGACAATGGATCATGCCTGATCAGGAGATATTGACTAGATTAAAAAATCTTGGGATATTGAATTTTACAAGGAAAAGATCAGGTCGCCCCAGGACAAGTAAACCAACTGGAGTGAATCTAAATAATCTAGTGTATCCAAAACGCTGTAACACCCTTGGCAGTTTTAAAGAGAATGTCACCTGTTTGACTTTAAATTGCCGGTCCTTAGTAAGGAAGGATGTGCTTGTACGCCAATTGCTCCGAGAAGAAAAAATAGACTTTGCAATATTAACAGAGACTTGATTTTCAGATGATAAACAGCACCAATTTCAATGCTCTGATCTCAACCAAAACGACTACAAAATCAGCGTTTCGAACCGTAAAAACAAGGTTGGCGGTGGTGTTGCTCTTACTTGTCGAAGCGGTATAACCATGCGTCGGGATTTAAATGGCGTGACGCGAAGCTTTGAGTACGGAGTATGGCAACTCATTTTTAAAAACATTACTATTTATATTTATAGGCATTTATAGACCCCCGACATTGGCGACTGCTAACCAGTTTGTGTTGGATTTTTTCCAGTTCTTAGAAGAAATAGTTCCAAAGTTCTCAAATCTTATGTTAATGGGTGACTTTAACTGACATATTCACGATGACTGTAACGATATAACAGAGTTCAATAATTCTTTAGATGATCTTGGTTTGGTGCAGCACGTGAATTTTCCGATCTACATCCATGGCCATTGTATTGACCTAGTGATCACTGAAGTCGCAAATGGCATTGACATACTTTCATGTGAACCAGGTCCTTTCTTGTCAGACCACTGTGGTGTTAAAGTTGTCACAAAAGTAAGAAAGGAAAATATTGTCAGCAAGTCTGTGTATTCTGGAACTTAAAGATATGGACAAACTGAGTTTGCTAGCGATCTTGCCGAGATATCATTATGTAGTGAATCTGTTGATCAATGTGTTGAACGATTTGAAGATGAAATCCTAAACCTACTTGATACACACGCACCCATGAAAGAAAAAATGCAAATTTATAGAGCTCCAAAACCCTGGTTCAGTGAAGATATTCATATCATGAAATGACTTGCACGAATATCTGAGAAAATGTGGAGGAAATATCGCCAACCCAGGGACTACGACATTTTAACAGCCTCACTAAATAAATATCACTATGCTCTTAAGAGTGAGAAAGAATTAACTCTTAGTCAGAAAGTATTCGAGTGCAAAGGAGATACCAAAAAGCTATACAAGTTTGTGAAAAGATTTAACCGGAAGTGCGTCTGAAAACCCTACGCCAACTTTGGAAGACGGAAGTAGTCTTGCTGATACTTTTGCGGACTATTTCATGGATAAGATTGAACAAATACAGGAGTCTCTGAATGATTTTGATAACTTTAGCCCATCTGTGAAAGCGGTGCCATATTTTGAAACTTTTGAAGAACTTTCAGAGGATGAAATATGAAAACTTATTTGTAAATTACAAACAAAGTCCTCAGAACTGGATATTTTGCCAACAAAAGTGTTCAAGTCATTCCTTAACGAGCTACTGCCTTCAATTACCAGCCTAGTGAATCTGTCCCTAACTCAAGGAGTTTTTCCGAAAAAATGGAAACAGGCAATTGTCAAACCACATTTGAAAAAGTCTGGACTTGAACTGAAATTAGCCAATTATCGTCCTGTCAGCAATTTGTCATTTCTATTGAAATTGATAGAAAAATCGGCACTTTATAGACTGAATAAACATGTAAATGATCACAACCTACTCCCTAAGAACCAATCCGCTTATAGACAGTTCCACTCGTGCGAGTCGGCTCTACTTCGGCTAGTGAATGATATACTTGATGGGATGGAACATCAAGAGGTTACAGCACTTATAGCTATGGACCTTAGTGCTGCATCCAAGTTCTGAAGAAGCAGTATGGTGTCTGTGGTTCAGCGCTGGAATGGGTAGACTCATACCTGCGACCACGCAGCTGTTGTATGAGGGTGAATGAAACATTGTCAGCTCAACGCGATCTCAGATGTAGTGTTCCGCAGAGAAGTTGTTTGGGTCCCTGGCTCTGCCTGACCTATGTGGGTATTGTGCCCCTATCCATTTCCGTTTTTAGATTTGCGGACGACCGTACGGTGAATACGCGCTTCCAGCCAACAACAAACGCAGAGGAGACAGCAATTCAGGAACTTAAAGATTGTTCTCTTGTTATCAATGACTGGATGAACAGTAATAAACTAAAAATGAATGCGTCTAAGACAGAGTTCATAATGTTTGGCAGTCGCCATCAATTAAATAAGTGTAAAACCAAAGAAATTGACGTCTGTGGTGATAAGATTAAATTACAGAATTGTATCAAATATCTGGGCGCTTTTCTCGACGACACTCTAAATTTCAAAGAGCATGTTAAATGAAAGTGTAAAACTGCAATGTTTAACTATTTTAAAATCAAGAGTATCCGTAAATTAATAACCAAAGAAGCGACTGAGATCTTAGTTCTGTCATTAGTGATTTCTCACTTAGATTATTGCAATGTGGTGCTCTATGGTATCACTCAGGCAGAAATTGGTATATTGCAACGTATTCAAAATATGTGTGCTAAACTTGTTCTGAACAGAAATATGTATGACAGTTCCAAACAGGCACTGTATGATCTGCACTGGTTACCCATTAAGGCGAGAATTAATTTTAAAATTCTTACTTACATGTACAACTGTTCTGTTGGGAACGCCCCAATTGAACTTTTGTCCAGTAAAGTCTCAAAACGCACACTTAGATCCTCAGAATCATCATTTGGTTGTTATGTTGTTCCTTTCAATAAGATGAAGACTTTCAGTGACAGAAGTTTCAGTACTGTTGGACCTAGGCTTTGGAATGTACTGCCTTTGAACTTAAGACAAAGCGAGTCAGTGAACACTTTCAAGGAACATTTGAAAAGTCATTTGTTTAGAGATTATTTTACATTGTTTTGAAATGTTTAGTCACATAACATTAAAAAGAATCCTTCAGCTAGTGATTTGATGTATGTTGGTGTTATTAGTGAATATTTATTGTATAATTTTCACTTCTATATCTCTCTGTAAATAAGGTATTTGTATTCTGATGAGTTATGATAACTGACTATTCATGATTGTCACTTTATTGATGTATCAGTGTAGATGATGTTTTATGTTTACATTTATTTATTATTGTACAACGCCGTTGAATATGTATTTTATATGTAGAAATAGGCGTTTAAGCAACTAAACAAGTTTCAAGAAATGTAATAGGGACAATTGTATGACATTTTCATTGTTCTACAGAACCATGGTTGCTGTACAATGGCTAAAAGTTTGTATTGCCTAAAGATCAAATAATGAAAATATCATTAATAGACATTCCTGTGATTTCAGATCTTGCTTTACAAAAGAAAGCCTGTAAAAGCATGTTTATTTCTTCATTTTAACAATATTCATGTTAATAATGATAAATAATTTTTTCAGCAAATTTTCGGGGTAAGGGTCCGTATTTTTTTGTTGTAGTAAATCTTGCTTTAGCCTTTCTTTCATTCTGTTTTATTGAGAAATACTTATTTTTACTGTCGCAAATATTCTTTAAGAGTTTCAGTTGCATTTTTATACAATGCCAATATGATATTTTGCCAAAAAATTTTTGGCAAGTAACTTGTATTAAAGCAGTATTTAACAATATTTGCTGATGTTGAAAAAGATTTGCGTAATAATTGGGTAATAATTGTATGTGAAATTCACTGCATTTATCAATGTTTAAAATGTGATCAGAATATTAAATAAAAAATGTACTAACCTACTTCTGACTTCAAAATACAATACAAATTTACAGATCAATTTAAGATCAATTTCAACTTATAAATGAACATTTAAAAAAAAATGTGTAGAACAAACATTGGCAGAATTGAATCAATCGAGAAAAAAGTTTAATAAAACAGCGTATTTGAAAAGAAAAATATTGAAATGCAACAACAAATCTCACAAAATTACAAGAAATATTAGCAGACATTCTGCTTCTGTTAGCATAAACAATATTTCCCCATTTTCAGCTAAGGGGACCTGGGAGTTGCACTTCTTGCAAAGGTTTGCCTTGTTCATCTTAGGCTACACCGCAGTAGTTGGATAAATGTCCATGGAACTTTAAAGGGAGATCCAAGAATGTTGTCCCTATAGCTACTGTTAAGTTGATACTGGGATAGTCTGCTGTGTGAGAAAATGTAGTAGTTCTATAGTTGGCTATGTGATACAAACTGTTAGAAAACGATAAAAACTGTATAATTAAAATTACTGGTCAGAAAATGTACAGGAAATGTAAAAAATGTAATAACTGAATTAAACGTTCTTCAGTGTCGTCAGTTGTAGGAGTGTACTCTTTAAAACTTGTACAACATTTTATTGCCAATTATTAAAAAACGCATTTATTTTCACTACCATAATTATTACCCTGCTATGGAGCCTATTCTCTTCAATATCATTTCACCATTTCTAGGAATTTCATATTATTGTATCTTGTTGAAGTAAAAGCTAAATATTCCTAAATATTCACTTACTTTTTGTGTAAATATGAACATTATATTTGTTTGCCAAAAACTTGTTTGGAAAGAGTTCTCAAAAAATGCAATATTTATTTTATTATACCGAAACTGCATACTATAAATAGATGGTAACGTCACTGCGTTATTACCACTATACTACGACACTTTACTCACCTCCATTTGGAGGAATTATGAGTCCGACGTAAAGAAGTCCGCGGAGGAATGGCGATTTTGTATAAATCCATATTATAATCATACTATATCATTATAAAGTAATTGTTAATACTTCATCTGATTAATAATGGTATTAACATTGAGAATCCAATGAAACAAATTAATATTATGACTGACTTTGTAGTACATGTATGTACTTTCACTTTCGGTTTTAATCGAGCAACATGGACGAATTGATAGAACGTGTGTCAAAGGAAATTGGGTTTGTAGATCCACTGAAAGAGTGTCAGACGGAGTGTCTGAGGTATGTTTTGGACAAACGTGACATAATGGCTATTTTGTCCACTGGGGATGGAAAGAGTTTAATCTTTCAAGTGGCCCCATTTGCATTGAAAGCGAAATACAACAGAAAATCATCTGTGTGTCTAATATTGACTCCGTTAAATAGTATTATGATGGATCAAATAAACTCTATGAGGAAACAGGGAATAAGCGCGTGCTGGTTGGACTATAACTGTCGAAGTGGTCAGACCCCAGCCGAAGTTGAAGACAGTTTTGACGAGGAAGATGCGGATGCTCAAAGTATTGTTGATGTGCCTCTGGATGACATTATGAAAGGAAAATACACATTGGTGTATGCCCATCCAGAAGCACTTCTGAGCACTTCAAGTGGAACCTCTCTATTGAGTACATTAGAAAGAGATGAAATTATTTCATGCATTGCAATAGATGAAGCACACATGATCCTTGAATGGTAAGTGCACGTGCACTCATTGTTTATATGCTTATTAGCTCCTAACAATTACAATAAGGGGTGTTCCCAGTGTTGTTTTTTTGTAAGCTTGAGTTCTAGTGTTCAAACCACAAAAGGCACGATCTCATTACCACTCAAAATAGACATCAGTACTGATTCTTACCCATGAAACAGACTTTAAAATGGATGGCTGTAAGGTTTGATATTTTTCCATACTTGTGCAGGAACAAGAATCATAGACGACGGACCATTAAACACCTTTTCTCAGCTTGTCTCCAAGTGCACAGAAGTTAAGTTTTTGGAAATATCACATATTTCAGAACCATTAACATCATCCTCAGATCATCACCAGCACCACCACCACTACCAGCACAACTTCCACCTCCACCATATTCATTGTGATTTATTTTGTTAACTGAATAAAATTCCAAAAGTAATTCTTATATTTTTTCAATATTATTGGTAAAAAAGCAAGAACACAACAATAGCATTTGAAACACATTTAATTTTTCTAATATATTCTAAACAAAATACAGAGCAGCAAAACGAATATCTAATAATATAAGTTAAGTTAATACAATAATAAAAATACAAAATTCACAACATCAATAATGTAAATAAAGGTTGGATGAGACAACTTCAGGCTCTGCATCAGTGCCTAATCAAAAAATTCATGAAACCTAGGAGAACATACTAAAATACATGAATACTCTGTTAAAAAGAAGGAATATTTTGACACTACGGTATTATTAATCACAATTTTAATTCTCTAGAAGTCAGAGTGTGTTCTGTTGACTAAAAAATTACATAGTAAAATTTTTTTTTTTAAGTGTTCTGTAAACAGAATAAAATTTCAAAAACATGCAGACCAAAGACGCTTTTTTACGCTTTTAGTAAGGCATATCGGCATGTACAATGCCTTTGGCCATTCAAATATCATATACAGTCATATGATGGCCAAATAACAAACAGAGACATATACACACATCTTGAAAACATACAAAATACTGAGAAAAGTACACTGTGCTAAAGTGATTTTTGATAAAAAGTAACGAGCATCACAACATGCTATGTTGAATACATGACATTTGATGTTGAATATCAAAAACATTACATGCTATGCTGAATATCACAAACATGACATTATGCTGAATATCAAAAACATGACATGCAATGTTGAATATCACATACTGTGCTGAATATCACAAACATGACATTATGCTAAATATCACAAACATGACACATGCTAAGTTGAATATCACAAACATTACATGCTATGTTATGCTATGTTGAATATCACAAACATTACATACTATGAATATCACAAACATGAAATTATGTTGAATATTACAAACATGACACATGCTATTTTGAATATATAAAAAAAAATGACAACATGCTGTGTTGGATATCATAAACATGACAACGTGCAATGTTGAATATCACAAACATTGCAACAAGTTATGTTGGATATCAATAACATAAAAACATGCTGTGTTGGATATCACAAACCTTACAGCGTGCAATTTTGAATATGACAAATATATATACTAATAAAGTAGTATAATTTATCAGTTTAAAGGAGAAGCAACTAATTTATTGCTTGTGAACGTCTTAACATAGAAAAGTAAACAAATTTGTAAAG
The DNA here is from genome assembly GCA_027627225.1 of Congeria kusceri. Taxonomy (NCBI): domain Eukaryota; kingdom Metazoa; phylum Mollusca; class Bivalvia; order Myida; family Dreissenidae; genus Congeria; species Congeria kusceri. The sequence continues at coordinate 14,639,866 of CM051038.1, forward strand.
TTTCCTTAATACTTTTGTATTTTCAAATGACATGATTTTAACAAACTTATGAATATTAATCCATGCTATATATATTGTAATTTTGTCTTCGGTCATGATATAAGGACAACAAAGTATAAATGAAATTCTGATTCTACAACATTATAGTTACAGAGTTTACAAAGCCTATGACCTCTTTCTGTATTATGGTATCTTCCAGTTTAAATTTGTAGAGAATGGATGCTAATCTAAATCACGACAAAGCAATTCTCTGCTTATCATCATCAATATTAATGTCTAGGTTGTTCTTCATATTTAAAACGGGATTATAATTTTCTATATGTTATATGTGCTAGCGAACAACATTGCCTAATACTGACTTGTGTAAGAGAACTTCTCAATTTTTGGTTGAACAGTAACATTTTAACTGCTTGCTTGTTGACAAACTAGGAATATTTGGAACATTTTGGAAAAAAGGGTGAAACTAGAAAAAACGTTAAAATTCTTGGGAAATGTATGAAAACAAGTCACTAGAAATGCTGGCGAGCATACAGGTTTGAACATTATCTTACAACACATAAAGCTCCTAAGACTGTCCGTTTCTTTTTGCAATATAACATAAATAAGTTGTAACCACCTATAATGCTCCAGGTCAGTACATTTTAAGATGTCAGCCACAATTACGGTAAATGTAAAGCACAAATAACAATGACCCATTCACAATAATGTCTCAAGATAGTAAATTCTGAAAATGATCATCAGATTAGCTAAAAACCTGTAATTTAATAGCTAAGTTTTAAGACATCTATTTCTAAACATTGATTATTCCATTATAAACACTCAACAAAAGTTATACAGCATCAGTTGAATTGGAAATTCCTGTATTTTTGTTATAGGCAACACATCAAAAAGCAATTGTTGTCTAGTAATGATTTATAAGAATTATAGCTTGTAATATCAGCATTTTATACAAAAAAAGTGGAAAAAATACCATAACACAGGAGGAATAAGTTGTTACTGCACTTTTCTTACCTAGGTGTGTTATAACTTTAACCAAGTATCAGTTATTTCTTGGAATAACAAGTATGAATGAACGCCACAATGTTTGTATTAAGGCAAATTCAGTCAACAATGAAAAGAAACAATAATAACAAATAAGTTGATTATTTGTCAGTGGTCAAGACTTTCTTAAGTAAATAAAAAAAAACATCACTGCATTTGTTTTAATGAAAATTGGTCCTATGGACATATCAATAAATTGATAGTAATTTCAAGTAAGTGTACTCTCTTAGTGGATTTAAGTATGGTACTTAATTTTTATGCCCCCATGAATTATAGCAATTGCACTTGTCCTTATGTCCCGAAGCTTCTGTACTCAACTCCTCTTTAAAGGCTGGGTGGATTTAGTTCAAACTTTCACAGCTGAATAAACTATGTAGATGATCGTAATGGACAAAATTGTGATATAAACATGATAAGTGTATTATTTGCTGCGACAAATTTTGGCAGAATTATTGTCAGTTTTTCCACTTTAGAATATAGAAACCAAAATATTGTGTTTTCAACTCCTCTTTAGCTGCTGGGTGGATTTTGCTCAATCTTTCACAACTGAATGACCTTAACATGTAGATGATCAAAAAGAAAGAAATTTGGGCCTGAAAACCAGTTTCGTAAGAATATGGCCCTTTGTCTGTTTTTCCACAAAAGCATATAGATTACAGTCCCAAACATTTTTGTGTACTCAACAATTTAAACTGCTGTGTGGATTTTGCTCAATTTATCACAGCTGAATGACCTAAATGTGTAGATGATCGTAAAGGAAGAAATTTAGGCTGCAACCAGTTTTGTCAGAATTATGGCCCTTTGTCTGTGTTCCCATTAAACCATATAATATAATAGTCCCCATAAATTGTGTGTACTCAACTCCTCTTTTACTGCTGGGTGGATTTTGCTCAATCTTTCATAGCTGAATGACCTTAATGTGTAGATGATCGTAAGGAAGGAATTTCGGCTGCAACCAGTTTTGGCAGAATTATGGCCCTTTGTCTTTTTTACCACTATAGCATATATAGTCCAAAAAATTTTGTGAACTGAACTTTTCTTTAACTGCTTAAGAGATTTGGTTAAAACTTTCACAGCTGAATGACCTTAATGTGTAGATAATCAAAAAGGAAGGAATTTCGACTGCGCCTAGTTTTTTCAGAATTATGGCCCTTCGTTTTTTTACCACTATAGTATAGCATTAGATAGTCCAAAACATTGTGTGTATTCCACTTCTCTTTAACTGCTTGGCGGATTTAGTTAAAACTTTCACGGCTGGAGCACCTTAATTTGTAGGTGATCATAAAAGAGGATTGTCAGCTGCAACAAATTTTGTGGAATTATGGCCCTTTTGTATTTATAACAAACATCTCACCACCATGGTATATAATCCCACTGAAACTTCAATCTGCTTGATCTTGTGTAAGATCGAGTTCGTTTATTGATCTGTTACTATGGCGGATGACAAATTCTTGTAACTTTTGCTTATTAACTCCCCCAATAATATTGGCTGAAAGTGGTTTAAAGGCATTCAATTGTCTATTTCCGTTCCCTTGGAAAGGCCTTAGTGCTCTAAGCTTATTGCCCAGAACATGCAAATCTTCCTTAAGTGATTTTGATTTCTTTGATTTTTTTTTGGCCTTACTGTTTTCAAGACCACAGACAAGTTTACTTACAACTGGTGCAGCCTCTGATACTCGCAACATGGCTTTGTCAGTTTTTCCAGCACCTAGTCCCCTTATGACATGTTTGACCAACTGAATGTTGTTTCCTTGTTCCATGTCGGCTGGTTTATTTTTTCCTGGTCTGCCCTTACGATTCACAAGCAGGCCTAATTTCACACGGACACTGTCATATTCATATAACCTTTTCATTAATAAACTTATCATGTTTATATCACCAGCCTTAATCACTTCACTGAACAAAATGAAGTCCATAGCAACCCGTACCAGGCTAGTGCTGTATTTGTGCACATCATCTCCCACTTCTTCCTCCAACTTTTCTGCCTTTGCAGGGACATGGATCTGGATGATGTCACCTGAAATATTTTATAAACGTCAAATTAAAGAACACAACATTGGCCCATATAAAGTCATGAACTATTACTTTCTTGTTTTGCTTATATTTCTGCAGTTTATCAAGGAAAATGTCATGTGAGGTCAAGTCCACAATCAATGGGAAGCTCTTGTGCTGAAAAACAATGTGTGTAAACATAAAGATAATCCATTCCGTAATCAGAAATCAATTGGTTGCATTATCTTCTGTGCAATATTTCTGCTTTAAACAATATAAGAACAAAGCTAATAATGTGAATTCTACAAGTTATATATAACTAGAAATGTGTCACAGACACTGATGCCCCCACTACACATTTTTGGACACAGAAAAATCCACTATATATTCTACAGTAGACAAAAAAAAACAAAGGGTCATAATTCAGCCAAAACTGGTTGCAGTCACTATTCCTTTCTTTACAATCATCTACACATTAAGGTCAATCAACTGTGAAAGTTTGAGCGATATTTAACCAGTAGTTAAAGAGGCGTTAAAAACACGCAATTTTGGGACTATATATTCTATAGTGGAAAAACAGAGAAAGGGCCATAATTCTGCCAAAACTCGTCTCAGCCAAAATTCCTTTCTTTACGATCATCTACACATTAAGGTCATTCAACTGTGAAAGTTTGAGCGAGATCCAACCAGTATTTACAGAGCAGTTGAAAACACATAATTTTGGGACAATATATTCTACAGTGGAAAAACAAAGGGCCATAATTCTGCCAAAAATCGTCGCAGCAAAAATTACTTTCTTAACCATCATCTACACATTACGATTATTCAACTAAAAAAGTTTGAGCGAGATCCACCCATTAGTTAAAGAGGAGTTGAAAACACAAGCTTCAGATGACTATATAATATATAGTGGAAAAACACACAAAGGGCCATAATTCTGCCAAAAATCGTTGCAGCCCAAATTCCTTTCTTTACGATCATCTACACATTAAGGTCATTCAACTGTAAAAGTTTGAGCGCGATCCACCCAGTAGTTAAAGAGGAGTTCAAAACACAAGCTTAGGGACGTATGGACGTACATACGCAATCAGTACGTACGTACGTACAAGTGCAATGCTTAATGCCTCCCACTCTGTGGGGGCATAAAAATGTTGATGTATTTACTGCATGTCTATATCTGTCACACATCTGAAATGTTATTTCTTATAGTGAGCAAAAAAGTGTGAAGTCATTGTCTGTTATATCATTACCACTTAGCTTGAGCTGGATGGTTTTTCCCACATTCTCTGCAGGAATTGTGACACGGTATGAGGTACCCTTGTGCTTGATCAAGACATGGGTGACTTGGGGGTCTTGGGGTGCTGTGTAGGCGCACATAATCTTATCAATTATAGGGCTGACTTTATTTTCCAACCAACTTGTTTTGCTAGTGGATGTCATGTCTGCAAGGTCAGCAGGTAGTATGCCCTGCATGTCTCCAGGTTGTTCTAGCTGAAGTAATTCACACGTCAGCTCTACCAACAAGGTTCTGAAACAAGTTATCATTGGACATACATGTAACATCATTTATCTCTTTATTGACATAATGGATACTTATGTATGGAAATAGCGATAGATTAATCAATTGCAATATATTTCTATATGGGTCTTGATACTGTAATAATTATGACCTTCTTGCAACACAATAAATAGTTTTTTGTTTTTTTTTAAATTGCACTTAATGGGAACAGTTGATAGCATGCAGCAAACTAAAGTACCTTGTCACAGTTATAAGGAAGTCCTTGTGAGCCTCATACCCATTTGCTTTCACCTGGCCGTTTACATTGGTTCTGTGGAGAACAGCCCGGTAGTTGGCCAGTGAACCCGCTTCTCTGGCAGTTTCTGTCTGGTAAAATGTCTTGAAGATCTTCTGAAATATGTTATATACATTATATATTTGCAGGGGACATGATTTCCGGAAAGATTTCAGCAGGATAGGATCGGATCTTCTGGCAAGGTTTACAGACATTCCTGTTATGGTCTTCACTGCGACAGCGTCCCCCGACGCACAGGCAAAAATATGCAAAAGTCTTCAATTAAAGAGTCCAAAAATAGTGTCTATGAACCCTGATAGAACAAATATTAAATACTTCAAGATAAAAAGACCTCCATCCTCAAACACTCAGGACCATTTAGACGAGATCCTTGAACCTATAGTAAACCAGCTGCTAGAGGAAAAAGAACATTATCCACTAACTATTATATACACCGACACAAATGTCATCAGTTACTCATATTCATTTTTTGAAAAGAAGATGGGTAAAGCCCAGTACGTGGGAGAAAACACCCCAGAATATAGACTATTTGCACAATACCACAGAACTACACCGAAAATATGAAGAAATTCATTGTCAATGAATTAGGAAAGGAACACTCAAAGATCAGAATTGTTTTTGCTACAGTAGCATTAGGTATGGGACTCAATGCACCTCATATACATGTCGTTGTCCACTATAAACCCCCAACCTCAATAGAAAAATACTTCCAGGAAACTGGAAGGGCTGGAAGAGATGGCCTCCCTAGTAAAGCCATTCTGTATTATAACAATACAGACATTCGGAGAAATAGACCAGGAATTCAACAAAATATCATTGATTACTGTAAAAATGTCTCAGGATGTTTAAGAGAAGCTATGTTGAAAACCTTTGGTTGTCAAAAGAGTGAAAACATAGCGGACTGTTGCTGTATATGTGATGAGAAGAAAAGGTAAGGATGAAATATTACCTCAAGTAAATCCTGCTGGACATGAAACAATTCTTCTATGACTGGGTTGAATTGTTCCAGACGTTCACTTCGAGTGTGAGTACCAGCCCTGAGGTGTCGTGCTGAGTCAAACGTAACGCGTGTAAGCTGGTCTCCACCCAATGGAATTGTTGCGTAGTTCTCAAGTTCTTCGGCTGATATCAGATTACCCGTATAACAGTTTCATATACTGTATATTATTTATAAAACTGAACTGTTAGTTTATTTTTTTACCTGCATAAATTTCGTAAATTAAATTTAAGTTCTGTCTAACATTGTTTTGGTAGAGATTTACTTAGCTGAGTAAATGGTAATATGGTTTGCAAGTATATTTTCATTTATTTAAAACAAATCTAGAATTGTTAAACTTTCTTTTTTAACTTGAATTTATAATTTGGATTTTTTTAAATAAATTTTATATCCAATACTTTTGTCATACTCTTTTGAAGCATTCTGCAATTCATGCAATACTGACCTTACATGTTAAAAGTTGCAAAGATTGTATAAGTGTTTGTTTTATATTTATTTAATTTGCAATTATAAATGACAGTACACTGTGCTCGTTATAAAGTATATGTTAACAGATGTTGATTACTTCATATTTTAAAAGTTCATATTTCATTGCAGCTTTGAATATAAGCAAGTAACCATAGTAAAAAATAACACCTGCAAGAAAATAATTACAGTAAACACTGTATTATGTGAAGTTTGAATAAGACATCAATCTTAGAATGGATATGATTTTTGTTCTTTTCGCACATAAAACTGTGCATCTTGTTGATGTATGAGTGTTATATACTGTTAATTATTTTGTTATAATATGCATTTTTCATGGCATTTCCATTGAAACTGATAGTTTTTTCGTTTGGTTACTGTATTTATAAACTGTGTTCCTGCACTCAGTTTCATTTTTTTATGCGAGGGGAATGGGGAATTTTGTTAGTCCATTTAAGTATACAGTTTGGTGGTAAAATCGTTTTAATGATTCACTTATATATGCATGTGTCCATTAAACTAACTTCTGTCACAATTAATAATTACGAATAGTATAACAGCATATAAAACTACTGTATAATTAAACCATTTATTCCAAGATTGATGTCTTTTTATAACTTCACATAATAGTGTGTTAGTAAAACTTATTTAACTTGGGGTTGCACTGGGATGACAGAAATGTTCAAGTTACCAAAGGTCATGAGTTATTGCGGTGTCCGTTTTGAAAAGATAAAGATATTCACTAAAATTTTTAACAATTGGATTAATTATAAGTCATCTATTATATAAATTTAATATAGGTAAGATTCTACCTATTTTGCTCGATTGAAAGGTTATAAATTTGTTATTGTATTGAAAGGTTATAAATTTGTTATTGAACTATTAATGATTTTGCCTAGAATATGAGATTTGTTCGAGCTACCAAAAAGTTTTCCAGTGCTTGAGTTAAAGAACTTTTACTGTATAACATTTAAACATTAACATTTTCAAACTGTTTGAAAACAAACATTTCCAACATAATACCTCTTCCAGCAGACGTATAAAGAGACTGTAAAGTCCCCAACATAGTATCCATTATTTGGACACAATTTGGTAAGGACTTAGGGTCTTTCATAATGACCTGAATAGTTTGAGATATAAACATTCTATTATGTACCAGAAAGAGAGAGAACATCATCACAATAAATTAAAGAAGAGGGCCATAGGCCCTAGGTTGCTCATCTGAGACTTCGGGGAACTGAACTGTTTAGCGAGATAGATAAATAAGTATAATTAACATAATAATAATTATTGATGCAGGCTTTTCTTTTCAAAGTATTTAATTTTCCGATATTAGAAATACTTGTGTTCCAGGGAAAACAATCAATCCAATCATTTCAGCACAACTATTGACTCACAAATAAGTAGTTAGAACGAACAAGATATTTATACTTACAAACATAGGGTATACATATGTGGATCTGTCGACTACTTTTCTGTACTGGTGGTTCAGCACTGTGGGAACAACTGAAGAGAAGGCTGAAAGTGCAGGTTCTTCTTCTATGAGAATTCTCTGAACGAGCCAGGAGTAGCTTTTTCTGTGAGATAACGACAAAATAGTTTTTAACGCCCTGTATTTGTCATTAAAATAACTAAAAAATGCAACATTTTTGTCCTTTTCATACATCATTAATGAAAAAAAAAACAACACAATATGTACAAAATAATTTTTATCTATCTCCAACTTTGACTTTGAATGGCTATAGCAGTAGCTATGATTCACAAATTTGTCATACTAAATTAGCAGAATTGAAAAAACTAGAAATGTGTCACAGACACTGATGCCCCCACAACACGTTTGGACACAGACAAATCCACTATATATTCTACAGTGGACAAAAAGACAAAGGGCCATAATTCAGCCAAAACTGGTTGCAGTCACTATTCCTTTCTTTACGATCATCTACACATTAAGGTCATTCAACTGTGAAAGTTTGACCGAGATCCACCCACTAGTTAAAGAGGAGTTCAAAACACAAGCTTCGGGACGTACGGACGTACGTACGGACGGACAAGTGCAATGCTTAATGCCTCCCACTCCGTGGGGGCATAAAAATATCCTATTACCGGTAATACAACCTTTATAAATGTAATGAAATTTGGATGCCAATAATTGAAACTCTTGCCCATTTTGTAAACTGAAACACAAACCTCAAGGAGACATGTTCTTCTTTAGACAAGAAGAAAGTCTTTGGATCAGGTCCACCAACAGGGGCTGCCCTAGGTTGGGTGCTGAGATCCTTAAGGTCTATAGGGTCAAATCTATCTATGATGACAGACCAGTGGGTGTAGTGAAAATCTCTGTTACCGCTTCCCAACCTCACCTGTAAGCAAATGCATCATACATTATACATGTATACATTACATTTGCGTGTGTACAATAGGGGGCCAGAATGACTTTTGAAACACCTCATCCCTAACTGGGATCAACAACAGTCTTTATTATTTAACAGATCAATTCAATATAAGAACTATTTGTAAAGCAAACATGTACATGTATGCTGTAAACTAGTTGCATTTAGCAATTACAACAGTACCTGTGTAGAAGGTTATAAAATATGTCTTAATGTGATACATGTATTTCAAGGGACTTGTTCACAGATTGTCGAAATGACAAATTTCCAACTGTTTGTCCCAGATTCAACAAATAAAAGAACACTATCAATCAGGGAGCGAAATACCACTTATGACGTAGACTCATACTGAAAATACACCTTCGTTTATGAGTTATCATCATTAGAAATCGATAAAATTATAAAGCGTTACAAACGCGAAACAATTGAATAATTTGGAATGATTCTGTTGTTTTCGTTAAATTTTGTTACAACACATGGATCACTAATATCAAGTACAAAATGACTGGATATATAATAGTCCGGATGGCCGAGTGGTTTAGGCCATAGCCTTTTAATCCAAATGACACTGGTTCAAGCCCCGCTTGGTACAATTTTGTTTCTTTTTTTTTCTTTCTTAAATTATATTCTTGTCATTATAATGGAGCTCTACAGTTCCGCATTTAAAATGGAGCAATTTAAGGCATTTACTGACACTTCAAATATTGCCCCAATCTGTGAACAAGTCCCTTTAAGTGACTTGTTGCTTGTCATGTCCTGCATATTACAGATCAACAGTATACAGATTTGGTCTGAAACTATATTATTTTGTTTAAATACCTGATCTTTATCTTAATCCTTCCATCAATGTTATCCACTGTTATCTTCATTGTCTTCCCCATGTTCAATGCAGCAATAACTTCTTTTCCATTGATCTTTCCGAGCTCATCTAACATGGCTAACTTGGTTTTTTCTGGGATGCTAAGGCCCATGGTGTGCTGCAGTCCGAGTAGCTAGAAATGAAAAACGTGTTAATATAGCATACAGCACGATTTCAATTATTAATCTAAAGATGCCATAAAGCATCAGTAGTCATAAATGTAAATAGGTTTGTTTGTTGCCCAAATTAAAAGTTAGGTTTAAATAAAATCATATAAGTTTGTTTGTTTGGAATTTTCATCCGTTTCATCAGTATTTCAGTCATATCATGGTGGTCAGATAACCTACTCACACGTTTCCTGGGTTAGCTGGTTTTCCAGTACTTAGTGCACATACTGGTACTTATGCCAGAAACTGACAACTGCACTACTTGAATCAGAGGTTGGGGAGAATGGCCATAGACATAATTTCATGACCAATCACCACACATGTTATGTGGCTGGGCTGGGAATCAAACGTTTGATCCTCGGATTTTTTTACCATCCAAGCTAGCCCGCCCAGTGTATTGTTATTGTTAACACGAGTGCCAACTTGTCATTAAATATGCCCGTTTAAAGGTCTGGGTAAGATTGATCAGTGAAGTAGATTGTATGTATTAATTTATTGTAGAAATGATGGCACTGAAAATCATGGAGACAACAAGAAACATGGCAATGCCATGACACCAGGTCTTCAACGTTTAATATATCAATCTAATATAATTAAAATACAGTCGAAACGCAATACAACGAATAGTCAAGGGAGGTAAGGAATTGTTCCTAGTATCGCATCTTTCGTAGTATCGCATCTTTCAGATTGTAAAGCATTGTGTACGATATGTCGTAATATTACTGCTCTTAAACAGTTGTCTTAAAACTTAAAGCAAACTAAAGTTATTGACTAGAAACCGCTTATTAGAGAGCAGACAACATAAATTTTGCAAATTTGGGATAATTCAATGGCCATAATTCCGAAGCGTTTCAGGCGATCTGGGTGGTTATTGTACTTATATGCCCATAAACATTGTCACCAAGTTTGAAGATAATAAAATAAAAACTAATTGAGTTAGAGAGCGGACAAGATTTTTTTTTTTTATAATTGAAGGGCCATAATTACGAAGTCCTTCATGCGATCTGGATGGTTATCAAACTTGGCCAAGATATTATACCCCAAAACATTATCACCAAGTTTCATGATGATCGGATTTAAACTTTTTGAAACATTGAGCGGACATCGTTCTCCTGGACGCTGCCCGCCCGCCGCAGGTGTTCCCATAATACACCCCGTTTTTTAAACGGGCGTATAAAAATATTTCTAAAACATGTTTACATAATCCTTACCCCATTTCCAGCATTGTATCTCAAACAGGATGCAGCAACACATTTTTGGAATGCTATCAGCTGACAGTTTCTAGAATACATAGCCATAGCATACATGGATGCTACTACATGGCTTTCTTCTGGCATAGCAAGGTGAACTGGACAGGCCATGAACATCAAAAAGTCTAAAACTTTGGGGCAACGTTTATGCATCTCAAACAGGATGTCTCGAAAGAATGTGTCAGGCTTAAGGTCTTCTACTTTTGATCTTAGGACACTGGGCTGTTTTGTGCTGCAAAGCTGGTCCATTTCAACAGAAATGTTGAGCAAAATCATTTGCCAAAGTTTATTGAAGACCATAGGAATGTTAACAATTGCTTCAAGCATTTCTTCCGCTGAAGTTATAGCCTGAGACATGTTTTCAACTGTTTGTTTTAAGCAGTCCTTTGACTCCTGGGACATTGGCAATTGACACAACACATTCTTCTTGTGCAAATGGTATGGATTCAAGTTTTCCAAGGATTTGTCTTTCAAGCCCTTTGTTGCGTATGTGTGCTCAGCATGGGTGTTCAGAGTCTGTGCACTGTATAAATGATCAAATTCAACGCTTGTTGAAACAGATGCTTCTGACTTGCTGGTTTCCGAACAGCTTTCTTTCTCTGCATTAAAAAGTTGTTTAGCACTTTTTCGGGGTTTAATTGGAGTCATTCTGTTTTGTACACGCTTTTTGAATGCTGGTGAAACAGAATGCATAATCATTCGCTTTGTCCTGTCCTGCATAGACTTTTTCTCTGCCAAATTATGTTTAAGGACATCTCTCATTGAGAACACTTTCTCCAATGTTTTCATACAGGCTTCACACATAAACAATTTATCTTGGCTCAACTTGTCCAAATCACAGTCCAAAACTTCAAAATGGCTTTTAAACATAATGTTTCTCATAGCCACATTGCTAAGATTTCTAAGACGTCCTCGATTCGGGCTGTTACAGGTTAGACAGCGCCGTACAACCTTGAATGGCGTGAATACCGATGCCATTGCGTTTTTAGCACTGAAAAATAAAAACAAAACAATCATGAACCATCATGTTATCAATGACTTAATAAGATATTAAAGGGACTTGTTCACAGATTTTGTATTTTTTAAAAATGTCCTAAAATGAATTTACTAACAACACTGTAATATTTTGAATAGTTTTAAATAACGATAATAACATGGAAAATTATAAAATAAAAAATGTGCATGCCGTGCGGTTCGAACCCGGGACATCTAGAAGCAAAAGCTAACGCTACACTACACCACGCATTTCTTGATCTTGAATGGTAATTTAAACAATATGTCGGTAACACACGTTTTTGCTAATTTATCTATGAAAAGCGTTACAAAAAATTTCGATTGATGAATATCAATAAACGAACATATATTTTAAACATTTTTCTTAGTCACGAGTGTTATTTTCCTTATTTGAATATTTAATAAAATGCGCACATTCTTTTTTGAATCTATGACAGTTTATCTATAATTACAAAATAATGGTAAAACGATTTATTTTGTTAAGTTTGATGACTTTTGCACGTCAAAATTATTTTAGTGCAACATGTCAAGTTGATAAGACAAGTATTTTATTTTGATATTTATAATATTTAGAGTATACAAGGCATTTTGTATATTTATTATCACTATCATTTATTCAATGTTAACATTCAAACATGATATGAGATATGTTACAACAGATATACATTTGCAATTGTATTTCTTAAGAAAATAAATCCAAATAAGCCAAGGAGATGAATAAAAATATTCTCTAAATAACATAGTTTTTATTGTCTTATCCTATTAATGTAATTTATTGTTAAACAGTTTAACTAAATCAGTGACTCATTGATAGATTGATTGAGGTATGGCGGGTTGATGATCTTTTATTAATAATAATAGTAACATAATACAAACATTACTCTACTCAATATAACGTTCAGGGGGCGAAACTACCAAGGGAGAATTTAACTACTACTAACCAAGCCCAAGGTCGAAACTGGTTGGGAGCGAAACAACCTGATACCTCACATAGAGGCGTTTCTCCAAATATTCTTCAGAATTACATATAAATATTTGAAAACAAGCTACAATTAACGAATAAATAAACAATATCTGGAGTGCAGATCACACGTGATAGATAAATTCATATGTTTTCCTTTTTTACCTTTTTCACTCATGTGATCCTCATCTTCTTCACGCCATGTTTAAAGTAGTGCGTTCCCATCATCCTTAGCGTGGGTTTACACAGGTCAGTAAAGACCGGTGTGTACACAACGCCGAAACTGGGCTTCTCAATAAATAATGCGCTTTTGTAACACGGAGTAATTTACTCACCGTTTCATAAGCGCCTTTTAACTCCGATCAACCTGTCTATCGCTACGACGTCATAGCAGGTGATATTGCAGTGTGATATTAAAATGATTGACTGCTTCGTTTTTATATGAACAAAGAAGGAAAACAAAAGGGTGAGGCCTGAATATTCACTTACTTTTATGTGTAAATACGAACATTACATCTGTTTGCGAAAAACTTGTTTGGAAAGAGCATGTAATTTGATGTTCTTCCATATTATTTTTAATTTTTCAAATGTTCACATTAATAATGTATTTAATAATGCCAGTTTAATATGTACAATAGAATGAATAAACATGCTTTTGACAGCTGTAAACTAAAAATATATATGTGTGTGTGGATATTTTTGGCAATAGAGGTATGCAATTTTCATTGAAAGTTATAAATAGAGGATAATTAAGTTCAGTAGGACAATAAATAAAAGGAGCAAAAATAATCATTGTTTGCCGATGCCTTGATTAATATTTTGAATAAATTGTTTTTTTTTTTTACAATCATATATTTTTCAAAATATCCAAAGTCAGAAAATAGTGCTGATGCAGAGTGTTACAAAATTCTTGCCACATTTAATAAAACAACTAATTATCTATGTATTGGACCATGTTTTTTAAGGGCCAAAATAATATTGGAGATCTGTCTTAAAAAAATTAAAGCTTTATAAACTGAAAGTAGATGGATCTGGGAAATTTTATTTGCTGTTGTTCGAAAGTCACATGCTTATTCTGTATTTAATAATTTGTTGTAAATTTCACTATATATTCATTTCTTTTTCTAACACATACAAAGCAGAATAGTTCTATTATTACCTCGTGGTGTATGAATTTGCATTTATTTCTTGTTAATTCACTTTGCAGTAAACTGTTGATTAAACATGATGTCTACATAAAGCTAGAGTATTTAATGAAATGTTGTTGTTGTCAAATGCATACATATGCAGTTAAAAAGATTTTCATTTAATAATTTGGCAACATTTTTCACAAGATGTTGTAACATTTTATTAATAATAATTATGCTCCCCTTCGAAGAAGTGGGGGTATATTGCTTTGCACCTGTCCGTCGGTCGGTCGGTTGGTCTGTCCATAGACCATTTCGTTTCCGCACGATATCTAGAGAACGCTTTGACCTACAATCATTTAAGTTGGTATGCTGGTTACTTGGGAGGAAAGGAAGACGCCTATTGATTTTGAGGTCAACAGGTCAAAGGTCAAGGTCATAGGGGCTTGAAACATGAAATTCGTTTCCGCACGATATCTAGAGAACGCTTTGAACTACAATCATTTAAGTTGGTATGCTGGTTGCTTGGGAGGAAAGAAAACGCCAATCAATTTTGAGGTCAACAGGTCAAAGGTCAAGGTGACAGAGGCTTGTAACATGGAAACTGTTTCCTCTGTAGACCATTTCGTTTCCCCATGATATGTAGCATACGCTTTGACCTACGATCATCCAAGTTGGTATGCTGGTTACTAGGGAGAAAAGGAAGACGCCTATCAATTTTGAGGTCAAAGGTCAAGGTCACAGGGGCTTGTAACATGAAAACTGTTTTCTCCGTAGACCATTTTGTTTTCGCAGGATGTCTAGAGATGTTTTGGCCTATCTGATGTTTAAATCAAACAGAAAACAGGTATCCTTATATAATAGACTGTAAAATTAAATCCATAATTATACTTATATAATTATATAGCATCAACTTTAATTTCCTCCCCATACAATATTTATGTATAATACACATACAATATTTAAAAAATCGCTTAACAATTGCACATATTGACTGCAAGTCGGAGGGCATACATGTTTTACAAACATCTCGTTTGTTTTTTAGTACCAACATAACACAGAACTAAAAAAACCATGGTGGTCCAAAAATATTTAGTATGCCAATATTGATAATCAGATACAGGTTTGAAAAAAATACGAATAGAAAGATACATTCTGACCAGTCCTGGCGATTTAGAAAACAAATCTCGTTTCTGGTTTGGCACAAATTTCGTTTCTGGTTTAGCACGGTTGACATGAAAAATTGAAATAAACACATTATAATGTATGTTCACTTTACACAATGTTGCTTTTGTTGTACCTTACAACGCTTAGCATACTTAGTAATCAGTTTCCGTTAAATTTCACTCCATTTATGAATTCAGCCACTTAATTGTGAAATAACAGTTTTAATGCCTTATAGTATTATACATCCATTTGTTTGTCTATCGATGTGCATTCAAAAACATGTTGTTCATTTATGAAAATTGAGGGAGGACACCTTATCAACGAGAGCCGTAGCTAATTCTTCTGGGCGGAGTTTCATGAACAAATAGTATGTAACATCTTCAGTTATACTTGTTCAATTGAATAATGAACAACACTTGACACCATTGTTTGGGTATATGTTTGAAGTATAATTCTAAAAATTCCCTTCTAATAGTGCCAGTCCCCATTTCTAATGGCTGTTGGTACTGATCTCATTCAGGGTCCCACATCCATAGGTGGAAATATATTAATAAAATTATTGTGTTTTCATCGCATTTGATTATGTTTGCCACTTGTGCTCTGTGATTTTGGGTGCATTTATCAGCAAATAAAGATTGTTGCATTGTACACTTGTTTGTCTATTCCGAATGGTGTCAGTTCCTTTTGTTGTCCCATCAAAACATGTTGTTTTTGCGGACATTAGTGTGTCTTATGTGGTTATGTAGCGATTTGGCACAAAAAGTTATTATTAGACTTGCAGGTCATTTTGGGGAAATTGGAAATAGGCCAAAGAATAATGATTTTGGTGGTGATCTGAATTTTTATTTTCATATTTATTTTCCCGTAACCAAAATCCATATTTTTTTCAGATTTATTTTCCCGTAACCAAAATCCATATTTATTAGTTTTTCCATATTTATTTTCCCGTAACCAAAATCCATCTTTATTTTTTCAGATTTATTTTCCCGTAACCAAAATCCAATTTTATTTTTCGTAACCAAAATCCATATTTATTTTTTCAGATTTATTTTCCCGTAACCAAAATCCACATTTTTTAAAGATTTTTTTTCCCGTAACCAAAATCCCTATTTATTTTTTCAGATTTATTTTCCCGTAACCAAAATCCCTATTTATTTTTTCAGATTTCTTTTCCCGTAACCAACATCCATATTTTATTTTTCGTAACCAAAATCCATATTAGTTTTCATATTTATTTTCCCGTAACCAAAATCCATATTTATTTTTTCAGATTTATTTTCCCGTAACCAACATCCATATTTTTTTTTTCGTAACCAAAATCCATATTTTATTTTTCGTAACCAAAATCCATATTTATATTTTAATATTTATTTTCCCGTAACCAAAATCCACATTTTTTTTAGATTAATTTTCCCGTAACCAAAATCCATATATATTTTTTCAGATTTATTTTCCCGTAACCAAAATCCATATTTATTTTGTTCCCATATTTATTTTCCCGTAACCAAAATCCATATTTATTTTTTCAGATTTCTTTTCCCGTAACCAACATCCATATTTTATTTTTCATAACCAAAATCCATATTTTATTTTTCGTAACCAGAATCCATATTTTTTTCCTATTTATTTTCCCGTAACCAAAATCCTTTTATTTTCATATTTATTTTCCCGTAACCAAAATCCTTATTTTTTTCATATTTATTTCCCGTAACCAAAATCCCTATTTATTTGTTTTTCCATATTTATTTTCCCGTAACCAAAATCCATCTTTATTTTTTCAGATTTATTTTCCCGTAACCAAAATCCATATTTATTTTCCCGTAACCAAAATCCATATTTTTTTAAGATTTATTTTCCCGTAACCAAAATCCCTATTTATTTTTTCAGATTTATTTTCCCGTAACCAAAATCCATATTTCTTTTTTCAGATTTCTTTTCCCGTAACCAACATCCATATTTTATTTTTCGTAACCAAAATCCATATTTATTTTTCATATTTATTTTCCCGTAACCAAAATCCATATTAATTTTTTCAGATTTATTTTCCCGTAACCAACATCCATATTTTGTTTTTCGTGACCAAAATCCATATTAATTTTTTCATATTTATTTTCCCGTAACCAAAATCTAGACAACGGGTGAAAAAAGGGCAAGTGACCCCCCCCGTCCAGTGACGTAGACTGTCCTAGACTAGGGTTAGTTCCCCCTTAGTCGTCATCAGTAATTATCGCCGACATAGAACTGATAATCAAAACGTTCGATGCGATTCAAACAATTGACCGCCTCGATCTGAATCTCGTAAACCTTCCAGCGATCGGACGACAGTTTGCTTTGATCCGGGGCGAAATTAGCGAAGCACACGACCTTCGGAGGCTTGAACTTCTTCATCACGGGAATGTATTTCGTCGAGGTCAAGGAACCATCTTTCAGACCTTCTAAGAAAGAGTAATTGACTATCTCGTTCTCGTCCCGAGAATAGTCGATCACGACCATCGGCTCCTTGTTGTACAGGTAAGCCAAGTTATTGGTGGAGGAATTGTGGAACTGCACGGCACCGTGGTTACCAGCCAAATAGTTTCCCAACCACGACTTTACGGTGTTACCCTTACGGTCGTAAAACCAGTGAACCTGACGACGCTTCTGCTTGTTGATCTTCTCGACGGCCACGGATTGCCAGCGACGCAGAGGATTATTCTCGAATTCTTCGTTCAGCACGTCACAATCGTTTTCCTGTTGAAATTGGACGTAAAAATCCATGTACTGCTTCTGCACGTGCGCCGTCATCCTGCAGTACGGATAACTCGTGCTCTTCAGGGCTTCGAAATTATTCTTCACGGCCTGATTGTAGGCTAACGTAATGTTAGACGCCCAGTCCATATCGTAATTGACCATGACGCATTTGTAATCTTCTTTCGTCACGTACCTGACGGAGTTCTTTACATTTCGACACGATTGAATGTCGTCCGGTCTTATGTTCATGCCCATTAATTCGTTCATTAAACGCTTGAACTTTATCGGCTTTTTGGTCGTCATGACCATGTGCGAATGACCGTTGTCTTTTAATCCGGATCCGAATTCGTTACTGATTACGTACGATTGCACGGTCTCCTCCACCCACTTTCTGTACTTCGGTCCAGATAATTTCATGGCGATGGGGTACTTGGCCAGTTTCTGATACGTCATAATAAAGAAATGCGATCCCACATCCCTCTTCTTCGTCTTCCTGCCGTCGTTCGAAAGGTGCGCTTTCGTCTTCAAATGCGCCGCCCAATTATTCTTCGATATGCCTTGACAACACTTTTTGCAATCTTTCGATTGTTTAGTGTATGTCCGCATTTTCACAGCCACGCGAAGTACCTAGGTTGTTATCTAGTATTACTAAAAACAACCGTTCTACCGATAGGTACAAAATAAAATGAATAGAGAAAACGTTAGTGTACCTGGTTTATATACCGACTGCTTTTTCCGATACACGATATCGCTTTCCATTGGTTAAACCTGTTTACTTCCGTCTCAAATACCGCGCGCGCGCAGATCATTCTAGACTGATCGCGTGATGGTGTTCTACCGTAGAAAAACTGGATTTAGGCGGCGGTTCGCCTATCGCAAAAATGCGTACGCTGCGCGACGCAGATACATCAGACGCCGGCCGGCGACGTGGAAAAAGAGATTCGTTAGAGGTCGTCGAAGAACCCGAACCGCCGGTCGCAAGATGCAGAGAGACCTGAAATGGTATTTGCTGGGCCGTTTACGGCGAATACTTCGGCGTTGGATGCGACATTTAGCGTGACTCACAAATTCAACTTAAAGCAATTGTGCGACGTGCCGTCGTTCTCGTCTCGTTTCGCGACGAAGATTTTCAACAGCGAGATGTTTAAGATAGATCGTATTACGTGGTACAGAATGGAGTCGAGGACGTGGGTTATAAGATGGAACGCGTTTGGCGTTACGATCCAGACGACACGGACACGCCATTCGGTTTCGACAACATGGCCTCCGCGAATAACGCGCACGTGGTCATGGTCACCGTGGGTCGCGTGTATCGTTATTCCATAAAACCCACATTTCTACAGTCGGTGCACACCAACACCGACAAATTGGACAATTTCTTCAACATATTTTACTTTTCGTAACCAAAATCCATATTTATATTTTGATATTTATTTTCCCGTAACCAAAATCCACATTTTTTAAAGATTTATTTTCCCGTAACCAAAATCCCTATTAATTTTTTCAGATTTATTTTCCCGTAACCAAAATCCATATTTATTTTTTCAGATTTCTTTTCCCGTAACCAACATCCATATTTAATTTTTCATAACCAAAATCCATATTTATTTTTCATATTTATTTTCCCGTAACCAAAATCCCTATTTATTTTTCATATTTATTTTCCCGTAACCAAAATCCATATTTTTTTTTTGATATTTATTTTCCCTATTAAATTTTTTTTTTTCATATTTATTTTCCCTTAACCAAAATCCATATTTATTTTTTAAGATTTATTTGTCCGTAACCAATATCCATATTAATTTTTTCAGATTTATTTTCCCGTAACCAAAATCCATATTTATTTATTTTCCATATTTATTTTCCCGTAACTAAAATCCACATTTTTTAAAGATTTATTTTCCCGTAACCAAAATCCATATTTATTTTTTAAATATTTATTTTCCCATAACCAAAATCCCTATTTGTTCAGATTTATTTTTCCGTAACCAAAATCCATATTTTATTTTCCGTAACCTAAATCCATATTTATTTATTTTTTCCATATTTATTTTCCCGTAACCAAAATCCATATTTATTTTTTCAGATTTCTTTTCCCGTAACCAAAATCCATATTTTATTTTTCGTAACCAAAATCCATATTTTATTTTTCGTAACCAAAATCCATATATATGTTTTGATATTTATTTTCATGTAACCAAAATCCACATTTTTTTTAGATTTATTTTCCCGTAACCAAAATCCATATTTATTTTTTTGCCATATTTATTTTCCCGTAACCAAAATCCACATTTTTTCAGATTTATTTTCCCGTAACAAAATCCCTATTTTTTCAGATTTATTTTCCCGTAACCAAAATCCATATCTTTTTTTTTTTTCCATATTTATTTTCCCGAAACGAAAATCCATATTTATTTTTTCAGATTTCTTTTCCCGAAACCAACATCCATATTTTATTTTTCGCAACCAAAATCCATATTTTTTTCATATTTATTTTCCCGTAACCAAAATCCATACTAATTTTTTTAAATATTTATTTTCCCGTAACCAAAATCCATATTTATTTTTTTCCCATATTTATTTTCCCGTAACCAAAATCCATATTTATTTTTTCAGATTTATTTGCCCGTAACCAAAATCCATATTTATTTTTTCAGATTTCTTTTCCCGTAACCAACATCCATATTTTATTTTTCGTAACCAAAATCCATATTTTTTTTTTGATATTTATTTTCCCTATTAAATTTTTTGTTTTCATATTTATTTTCCCTTAACCAAAATCCATATTTATTTTTTAAGATTTATTTGTCCGTAACCAATATCCATATTAATTTTTTCAGATTTATTTTCCCGTAACCAAAATCCATATTTATTTATTTTCCATATTTATTTTCCCGTAACTAAAATCCACATTTTTTAAAGATTTATTTTCCCGTAACCAAAATCCATATTTATTTTTTAAATATTTATTTTCCCATAACCAAAATCCCTATTTGTTCAGATTTATTTTTCCGTAACCAAAATCCATATTTTATTTTCCGTAACCTAAATCCATATTTATTTATTTTTTCCATATTTATTTTCCCGTAACCAAAATCCATATTTATTTTTTCAGATTTCTTTTCCCGTAACCAAAATCCATATTTTATTTTTCGTAACCAAAATCCATATTTTATTTTTCGTAACCAAAATCCATATATATGTTTTGATATTTATTTTCATGTAACCAAAATCCACATTTTTTTTAGATTTATTTTCCCGTAACCAAAATCCATATTTATTTTTTTGCCATATTTATTTTCCCGTAACCAAAATCCACATTTTTTCAGATTTATTTTCCCGTAACAAAATCCCTATTTTTTCAGATTTATTTTCCCGTAACCAAAATCCGTATCTTTTTTTTTTTTCCATATTTATTTTCCCGAAACGAAAATCCATATTTATTTTTTCAGATTTCTTTTCCCGAAACCAACATCCATATTTTATTTTTCGCAACCAAAATCCATATTTTTTTCATATTTATTTTCCCGTAACCAAAATCCATACTAATTTTTTTAAATATTTATTTTCCCGTAACCAAAATCCATATTTATTTTTTTGCCATATTTATTTTCCCGTAACCAAAATCCACATTTTTTCAGATTTATTTTCCCGTAACAAAATCCCTATTTTTTCAGATTTATTTTCCCGTAACCAAAATCCATATCTTTTTTTTTTTTCCATATTTATTTTCCCGAAACGAAAATCCATATTTATTTTTTCAGATTTCTTTTCCCGAAACCAACATCCATATTTTATTTTTCGCAACCAAAATCCATATTTTTTTCATATTTATTTTCCCGTAACCAAAATCCATACTAATTTTTTTAAATATTTATTTTCCCGTAACCAAAATCCATATTTATTTTTTTCCCATATTTATTTTCCCGTAACCAAAATCCATATTTATTTTTTCAGATTTATTTGCCCGTAACCAAAATCCATATTTATTTTTTCAGATTTCTTTTCCCGTAACCAACATCCATATTTTATTTTTCGTAACCAAAATCCATATTTTTTTTTTGATATTTATTTTCCCTATTAAATTTTTTTTTTTCATATTTATTTTCCCTTAACCAAAATCCATATTTATTTTTTAAGATTTATTTGTCCGTAACCAATATCCATATTAATTTTTTCAGATTTATTTTCCCGTAACCAAAATCCATATTTATTTATTTTCCATATTTATTTTCCCGTAACTAAAATCCACATTTTTTAAAGATTTATTTTCCCGTAACCAAAATCCATATTTATTTTTTAAATATTTATTTTCCCATAACCAAAATCCCTATTTGTTCAGATTTATTTTTCCGTAACCAAAATCCATATTTTATTTTCCGTAACCTAAATCCATATTTATTTATTTTTTCCATATTTATTTTCCCGTAACCAAAATCCATATTTATTTTTTCAGATTTCTTTTCCCGTAACCAAAATCCATATTTTATTTTTCGTAACCAAAATCCATATTTTATTTTTCGTAACCAAAATCCATATATATGTTTTGATATTTATTTTCATGTAACCAAAATCCACATTTTTTTTAGATTTATTTTCCCGTAACCAAAATCCATATTTATTTTTTTGCCATATTTATTTTCCCGTAACCAAAATCCACATTTTTTCAGATTTATTTTCCCGTAACAAAATCCCTATTTTTTCAGATTTATTTTCCCGTAACCAAAATCCGTATCTTTTTTTTTTTTCCATATTTATTTTCCCGAAACGAAAATCCATATTTATTTTTTCAGATTTCTTTTCCCGAAACCAACATCCATATTTTATTTTTCGCAACCAAAATCCATATTTTTTTCATATTTATTTTCCCGTAACCAAAATCCATACTAATTTTTTTAAATATTTATTTTCCCGTAACCAAAATCCATATTTATTTTTTTGCCATATTTATTTTCCCGTAACCAAAATCCACATTTTTTCAGATTTATTTTCCCGTAACAAAATCCCTATTTTTTCAGATTTATTTTCCCGTAACCAAAATCCATATCTTTTTTTTTTTTCCATATTTATTTTCCCGAAACGAAAATCCATATTTATTTTTTCAGATTTCTTTTCCCGAAACCAACATCCATATTTTATTTTTCGCAACCAAAATCCATATTTTTTTCATATTAATTTTCCCGTAACCAAAATCCATACTAATTTTTTTAAATATTTATTTTCCCGTAACCAAAATCCATATTTATTTTTTTCCCATATTTATTTTCCCGTAACCAAAATCCATATTTATTTTTTCAGATTTATTTGCCCGTAACCAAAATCCATATTTATTTTTTAAATATTTATTTTCCCATAACCAAAATCCCTATTTGTTCAGATTTATTTTTCCGTAACCAAAATCCATATTTTATTTTCCGTAACCTAAATCCATATTTATTTATTTTTTCCATATTTATTTTCCCGTAACCAAAATCCATATTTATTTTTTCAGATTTCTTTTCCCGTAACCAAAATCCATATTTTATTTTTCGTAACCAAAATCCATATTTTATTTTTCGTAACCAAAATCCATATATATGTTTTGATATTTATTTTCATGTAACCAAAATCCACATTTTTTTTAGATTTATTTTCCCGTAACCAAAATCCATATTTATTTTTTTGCCATATTTATTTTCCCGTAACCAAAATCCACATTTTTTCAGATTTATTTTCCCGTAACAAAATCCCTATTTTTTCAGATTTATTTTCCCGTAACCAAAATCCATATCTTTTTTTTTTTTCCATATTTATTTTCCCGAAACGAAAATCCATATTTATTTTTTCAGATTTCTTTTCCCGAAACCAACATCCATATTTTATTTTTCGCAACCAAAATCCATATTTTTTTCATATTTATTTTCCCGTAACCAAAATCCATACTAATTTTTTTAAATATTTATTTTCCCGTAACCAAAATCCATATTTATTTTTTTCCCATATTTATTTTCCCGTAACCAAAATCCATATTTATTTTTTCAGATTTATTTGCCCGTAACCAAAATCCATATTTATTTTTTCAGATTTCTTTTCCCGTAACCAACATCCATATTTTATTTTTCGTAACCAAAATCCATATTTTATTTTTCGTAACCAGAATCCATATTTTTTTCCTATTTATTTTCCCGTTACCAAAATCCTTTTTTTTTCATATTTATTTTCCCGTAACCAAAATCCATATTTTTTTCATATTTATTTTCCCGTAACCAAAATCCCTATTTTTTCAGATTTATTTTCCCGTAACCAAAATCCATATTTATTTGTTTTTCCATATTTATTTTCCCGTAACCAATATCCATCTTTTCAGATTTATTTTCCCGTAACCAAAATCCATATTTATTTTCCCGTAACCAAAATCCATATTTATTTTCCCGTAACCAACATCCATATTTTATTTTTCGTAAGCAAAATCCATATTTATTTTTAATATTTATTTTCCCGTAACCAAAATCCATATTAATTTTTTCAGATTTATTTTCCCGTAACCAACATCCATATCTTGTTTTTCGTAACCAAAATCCATATTAATTTTTTCCTATTTATTTTCCCTTAACCAAAATCCAGACAACGGGTGAAAAAAGGGCAAGTGACCCCCCCGTCCAGTGACGTAGACTGTCCTAGACTAGGGTTAGTTCCCCCTTAGTCGTCATCAGTAATTATTGCTGACATAGAACTTATCAAAAGGTTCGATGCGATTCAAACAATTGACCGCCTCGATCTGAATCTTGTAAACCTTCCAGCGAACGGACGACAGTTTGCTTTGATCCGGGGTGAAATTAGCGAAGCACACGACCTTCGGAGGCTTGAACTTCTTCATCACGGGAATGTATTTCGTCGAGGTCAAGGAACCATTTTTCAGACCTTCTAAGAACGAGTAATTGACTATCTTGTTCTCGTCCCGATAATAGTCGATCACGACCATCGGCTCCTTGTTGTACAGGTAAGCCAAGTTATTGGTGGAGGAATTGTGGAACTGCACGGCACCGTGGTTACCAGCCAAATAGTTTCCCAACCACGACTTTCCGGTGTTACCCTTAGGGTCGTAAAACCAGTGAACCTGACGACGCTTCTGCTTGTTGATCTTCTTGACGGCCACGGATTGCCAGCGACGCAGAGGATTATTCTCGAATTCTTCGTTCAGCACGTCACAATCGTTTTCCTGTTGAAATTGGACGTAAAAATCCATGTACTGCTTCTGCACGTGCGCCGTCATCCTGCAGTACGGATATCTCGTGCTCTTCAGGGCTTCGAAATTATTCTTCACGGCCTGATTGTAGGCTAACGTAATGTTAGACGCCCAGTCCATATCGTAATTGACCATGACGCATTTGTAATCTTCTTTCGTCACGTACCTGACGGAGTTCTTTACATTTCGACACGATTGAATGTCGTCCGGTCTTATGTTCATGCCCATTAAATCGTTCATTAAACGCTTGAACTTTATCGGCTTTTTGGTCGTCATGACCATGTGCGAATGACCGTTGTCTTTTAATCCGGATCCGAATTCGTTACTGATTACGTACGATTGCACGGTCTCCTCCACCCACTTTCTGTACTTCGGTCCAGATAATTTCATGGCGATGGGGTACTTGGCCAGTTTCTGATACGTCATAATAAAAAAATGCGATCCCACATCCCTCTTCTTCGTCTTCCTGCCGTCGTTCGAAAGGTGCGCTTTCGTCTTCAAATGCGCCGCCCAGTTATTCTTCGATATGCCTTTACAACACTTTTTGCAATCTTTCGATTGTTTAGTGTATGTCCGCATTTTCACAGCCACGCGAAGTACCTAGGTTGTTATCTAGTATTACTAAAAACAACCGTTCTACCGATAGGTACAAAATAAAATGAATAGAGAAAACGTTAGTGTACCTGGTTTATATACCGACTGCTTTTTCCGATACACGATATCGCTTTCCATTGGTTAACCCTGTTTACTTCCGTCTCAAATACCGCGCGCGCGCAGATCATTCTAGACTGATCGCGTGATGGTGTTCTACCGTAGAAAAACTGGATTTAGGCGGCGGTTCGCCTATCGCAAAAATGCGTACGCTGCGCGACGCAGATACATCAGACGCCGGCCGGCGACGTGGAAAAAGAGATTCGTTAGAGGTCGTCGAAGAACCCGAACCGCCGGTCGCAAGATGCAGAGAGACCTGAAATGGTATTTGCTGGGCCGTTTACGGCGAATACTTCGGCGTTGGATGCGACTTTTAGCGTGACTCACAAATTCAACTTAAAGCAATTGTGCGACGTGCCGTCGTTCTCGTCTCGTTTCGCGACGAAGATTTTCAACAGCGAGATGTTTAAGATAGATCGTATCACGTGGTACAGAATGGAGTCGAGGACGTGGGTTATAAGATGGAACGCGTTTGGCGTTACGATCCAGACGACACGGACACGCCATTCGGTTTCGACAACATGGCCTCCGCGAATAACGCGCACGTGGGCATGGTTACCGTGGGTCGCGTGTATCGTTATTCCATAAAACCCACATTTCTACAGTCGGTGCACACCAACACCGACAAATTGGACAATTTCTTCAACATATTTTACTTTTCGTAACCAAAATCCATATTTATATTTCGATATTTATTTTCCCGTAACCAAAATCGACATTTTTTTTAGATTTATTTTCCCGTAACCAAAATCCCTATTAATTTTTTCAGATTTATTTTCCCGTAACCAAAATCCATATTTATTTTTTCAGATTTCTTTTCCCGTAACCAACATCCATATTTTATTTTTCATAACCAAAATCCATATTTATTTTTCATATTTATTTTCCCGTAACCAAAATCCCTATTTATTTTTCATATTTATTTTCCCGTAACCAAAATCCATATTTATTTTTTTATATTTATTTTCCCTATTAATTTTTTTTTTTCATATTTATTTTCCCTTAACCAAAATCCATATTTATTTTTTCAGATTTATTTTTCCGTAACCAATATCCATATTAATGTTTTCAGATTTATTTTCCCGTAACCAAAATCCATATTTATTTATTTTCCATATTTATTTTCCCGTAACTAAAATCCACATTTTTTAAAGATTTATTTTCCCGTAACCAAAATCCATATTTATTTTTTAAATATTTATTTTCCCGTAACCAAAATCCCTATTTGTTCAGATTTATTTTTCCGTAACCAAAATCCATATTTTATTTTCCGTAACCAAAATCCATATTTATTTATTTTTTCCATATTTATTTTCCCGTAACCAAAATCCATATTTATTTTTTCAGATTTCTTTTCCCGTAACCAAAATCCATATTTTATTTTTCGTAACCAAAATCCATGTTTTATTTTTCGTAACCAAAATACACCATATTCACATTTTTTTCAAAATACTATAGTAGGGTGGGGTCTGGGGTGCCTGCATAACTGAAACAATATTGCGAATCCACATGAATATATGGATAGCTACGACCCTGAAATTGCGTCAACTGTGCGCTCCCCCGAAACTTTTCAAAGGGCATATAACAATGCAAATTTGGCCACTGTGCAACCGTACAAGCGGATAAACTTAAGTTTTACATGGCTAATGCACTCC
The DNA here is from genome assembly GCA_027627225.1 of Congeria kusceri. NCBI lineage: Eukaryota > Metazoa > Mollusca > Bivalvia > Myida > Dreissenidae > Congeria > Congeria kusceri. Next base: position 14,667,434 of record CM051038.1, read on the forward strand.
CAGCTGAGCTAAATGTCTTTAATTTAATTCATGAGGTGAATTACACACTCACGGCAATTGTTATTATTGTTACTTGTGGCTTCTTTGAGGAAATTACTCTTTTTTTTCCCCCCAAATAAAACCCTGCTGTGCAGACAATGAAGGACTTAAACATGGGGCATTTGTTTTTGCAAAACCAGTGTGCTTTTCCTCTATCATAACCATGTTTTTTTAACTACTAGTATATCTAAGCAATTCACAAATGCTATGTCACCAATGAAATTTACAACCCTTTCTCATCTAACACAATGGTTAATGTGTTGTGTCACCTTGGCACCCATTTATTCGACAGTCATACCGGGAAGATATCATGTGTCTGTAAGATTAATCATGACAGGGTTACAATCTTAAAATGTAATATAGAAGCCTAAATTATTCATTTCCAACATTTGTGTCATTTTATACCACCATGGTTTGATTAAACTAGCCAAATCCTGCTTCAACATGATAAACATGTCATTTTATACTTAAAGAGACTATGTCAATAAAAAGGTGATCCCTTTCAGCAATTTAAATGTTTTATGTTAAAGAAATCAGCAATATAAAGGCGTATACAATATATGACGTATGAATAATTTACTACATTATAAGAATTTTGATAAAAAAAAACATAAAGAAAAATAACCTGAGTGGGTATCGAACTCACGAAGACGGAGTCGTAAGAACAAATGACAGTAGACCGCTGTAACCAGCTGCGCTATTCTGATTTGTGAAAATGAATGGCCATACAATGATTGCATATGAAACCCGCAAATATGACGTCAAACTGTAAACAATAAAAGGGCCAAACAAACACATCCCACATTATATAATGATTTTTCTCTCAGAATGCATAAACTCTTTTTCCGTTATATATACATTATTTCAACCTTTATTATATGCTAATATTAATATTACATTTTCAGATTTTGTTCTGCAATTGCCCCTTTGGGGCCCTTTTTATTGGCATAGTCCCTTTAAAACACACTTAATTAAAGTAGGCAGGACACACCAGTTATAAAAGATATGTAACTCCAGTTGGGTCAGCGGTATCAACCCTTATTTACATCCTTTTAAGTCCATATTTCTGGCAAATTTCCACACAATACATGTCGAGGATTGAGCATAGAACTTCAGCTGTGTCAGCAGTATCAACCCTTATTTACATCCTTTAAAGTCCACATTTCTGGCAAATTACCACACAACACAACCCATGTACTATTAAGAGGTGGGCTTTACAACCACAACCCTGAAGTATTAGGCACTGGGAAAGCTCTTTTTACTACTTGTCATATTGGATGTATGTTTTGTAAACAACGGAACTCTGGAAGTTAAATCGACCAATTGGCTAAATGGCCCACAGACCATAGAAATTTTACAACAACCTGAAAAATATAAATAGCTGAAATATGTATCGAGAATCTTTTGAAATCAATTTGAAAAACATGTTTTATAATGAGTAAACCAGTATGATTTGAACTTTGGTTATTTGTTTAATGTTATTCCAGTCAGTTTCCTTTATTAATATTGTGTTTTACTTGATTTTAGCTCGAATGTGTAAAAAGCCTGTGGCTTATAGAGAAACCCTCAAGTCCTTTTCCTGGATAGAACCAGTACTTGGTGTCTCTTGAGGAACATCATTCGAAGGCTCCCCAAGTCGGGATCGAACTTGCGACCTCCCAATTTCAAGGTGGACGCCATATGCATTACACCACTGCAACTCTAATTTAATTAGAAATTTGATGTTTTATTCGAATCTTGCTATATAGAATAATCTATCAATTTATCGCTATTTCGAACCCATTATTCGGGTCCCAACACCTGTTTCAGTGCATTAAATCAACTGTTAATTTGAAGTATGAATAATGAAGATCGAAATCAATTTTCACACCTTTATTGTTATTGTCAGCATTTGTCTCTGCTTGATTGTCACACCTCTGTTGGGTGAATAATCGATTAAATGGAACTGTAAGTATTTTTGTATAATTATAGATTGTCAAGCTATTGCAGCAACAAGCTTGAATAGCAAACCCGGAGTTCAAGTATTTATTAGGTTTTCGTATTTAAGTTGGATTTACGTTTTTTATGTCATCTGTTCGCATATACTTGCAACACATTCAAACTAAAATAACTTGTGCCTTGTATAATAGTCACAATGACTGGTGCAATAAGAAATAAAAAAAAACATAACTAGTATACATTTTTGCAATTTTAGACGAGTGATTCATATTAAAAGAATCTAGAAATGTATTATTTGAATAATCATTATTTCGATCTATTTTTATCCGTCCTGACGACTTCCAAATAACGTTGTTTGGCTGTATTGCGATTCGCATCATCACATTTCGACTGTAGCTACATAGTTGTATCTGAACAAATATGCTCTATAATGCATTCACAACTGGTTCCTAGTCACAACACAAAATAAAATTTAAATGAACTAGCCACAGACTTTAGGAATTTTACGATTTTAAGAAATTTACTTAAGTTTTCACTACGGAGCTTTGTGAAATGGGTCCTGCACACATTCAAACTTTATTAAGGCATAGACACTTATTATTGTTAAATGTGTGCCAAAAGGATCAATCACTGTCAGTATTTAGGAGGAAAGCTCCGACGAACTTGCAAAATGTGATTTATTTACTAAAGCAGACCATGGCAAAGATGGAACAAAGGGCGACAACTATTGTTTTCAAACGGTTAAACAACACCAATACTATTGGCGTTGCTGCCTGGATTGGTTCCGCGGTTGTAATAGAATATTAAAATAAAATATCCAGAGGCTGGATCCCAGTCAAGTTACTGCCTTCATAAAGAAACGTTCAATATAATTTGAAAAAAAGCGAATATTTAAAAGAAAAATTTCAAAACGGCAAAAAAAAATAATTATGGTCGGGGGCATAAATACATGGTCGGTCGGGTTAGTGGAAACAAAGAACTTTTTTTAAGGCTAAGGAAAATGGTCCAAACTCCTGGCGACCATGTTTTTCAACAGAGTGGAAACTTTTGAGCAACTTCGGTAGAAAACCACCCAAGGAACATTTCTGTGAAATTATTTGGAAACCCAACCAGTGGTTTCTGTCAAGAAAATTTGCAAAGTTTTCAATATAGTCATATAAAGAAAAATAGTCCCTGGCTTCCATGTTTATCAACGGAGCGGAACCCTTTGGGCAACTTTGGAAAACGTTGTGTCCAGATTGCATATTAAGAGAGAACTAAAACTAACATATTTGTTTACTGCACAGTAAAAAACAATACCACATGTACTGTATATGCACATGGGCGCATGTGCGGTTCTTATTGTCCCAAGTCAAAACTGAATGTACCCGTTGCTGTAGGATAAACAACCAAATAAATACTATTTACAAACAACAATGGTGAATTAAATAAACAACAAAAACATTTGCCCAAACACTGACCAATAGATATTTTACCTGCTTTTAAAATAACACCTTTAAGATACATTAACCCAGTTTCAGAAACGAACCTGATATTATGAAACTAATGGTTGAAGAAAAATGCGATTAATATGCAAAGCACTTAAACGGGATAGTTTTCTTTCATGCCCCAATGAAAACACCGATCTCAATTTTCGCAATAAAATGTGAAATGTTTGACTTTATGGACAAAATAGGTATCATTTTACCCACCTTTGACATATATGCTGTCGGAAAATGTGGTCCATCATATCTATTTACATTTTTACTGAATACATTAATAAAGAAAGGAAAATAACGTAGAAAATTTAAAAAAGCTAGTCAGTTGATAAATTTGAAGTGTAGATATTTGAGAACAATTCATCGGGATTTGTCATGGAGTTATTTCAATTTAATACTGCTTGTGTAGGATCACATGTCACCAAAAACTTCATAAATTAACATTATTATTATACTTACAATTATTTATATATCTAAAGTAATATAGTACCAAAAGATGTAATCGGAGCAGGATGTGCTTCAAAAAATGATTGTTTAGACAAACAGCAGACACCTGCACCTGTTGGGGTGTAACAATATCACTGACTCGTATCGTGATACATCGTAATATTTTGCGATGTACTGCTATATATTGCCCATATCAAAATGAGAAGTTTTCTTACATATCTCACTAAAAGAACAGAGAAAATGCATTTATTGAACACTATTATCATTATTTTAATATCAGTCGATAAAATATCCTACACTATTAAACAAAATATTTGCAAGATGTTAAATATCAAATTTACAAACTGCTACAAACTATTTACATGTACATACAATTATATACCTTTTCCATGTTCATACTTGTTCAAAACAGAAACACACATAAAGTCTCACCTGGGCTGGCATTTATAAAGACCCTTAGTACAAAACTAAGAAAACAAGAGAGCCACATGGTCCGAAAGTACTCACGTGTGTATGAAGATCTCGATCTTGCGATTTCAGAGAAGATTTTTAAAGTAACTTTGCTATTTAAGTCTATATAAACCATGTGACGCCTTGGGCAGGCCAGTTTTGAACAATGCTACATACCAAATACAAAACCTCTGGGCCTTGCAATTTCGGAGAAGATTTTTAAAGCCCACTTGCCATGTAAGTCAACAGAAACCATGAGACCCCGGGCCGTGGCTTCGTTTTACCCCAGGGGCATAATTAAACAATCTTTGTAGAGGACCACTATACAATGTTGCATACCGAATACAAAACGTCGGAGCCTTGAGATTTCATAGGAGTAGATTTTGCTATTTAAATCTATATACACCATGTGACACCTGGGCTGTGGCCAGTTTTGAACCCAGGGGAGTAATTTTCATAAACTTTGTAGAGGACCACTTAAGAATGTCACATATTAAATATGAAAGCTCTCAGCCTTCCGGTTTCATAGGAGAATATTTTTAAAGTATGAACTTTTAAAAATCTATGTTTAACTTTGGTGACCTACATATGCAGCAGACCGGAACATTTTGAACAAATTTGAAAGAGGGTCACCCAAGGATCATTCCTGTGAAGTTTGGTGAAATCTGCCCAGTGGTTACTGATATTTAATATTAAGTATTTCAATGCATTATAATAAACACAATGTTACACAGAACACACAAGTAAATTGCATGGCACAACACACTAAACTTATTCCACAGGAACTTGCCAATACTAGTAGTATGCACAATTTGGCTTGGTGTGAGGTTCGTGCGCACATAAACCGGTTTAAACCCCCAATGTTTTGCATTGACCGTTCCAAGGCGGTTACCCCAGTTTTATTCATGTGTGTTTTCTGTTTGTTATGTGTTTTTGTGATGTCCTGTGTATTGTGTTTGGCAAATTGGAGTTTCGCCTTGTTTATATTTTGATACGTTACTGCATTAGATAAAGTTACTAATGTCATTACAATTAATAACTAACTTAAAATACATTGTCTAAACCAAATTGACAACACTCAGTATCAATGAAATATTCCTCCTTAAATCTGTGAGGACTAAACACATTTGCCCAATTTTTTTTTCAACTTCCATCCAGTGGCTTCAGAGAATTTGTTAAAAGCAAAATACAATATGTTATTAACAAACAGACAACAAACAACTGATGACAAACCATGACTGACCTCACCACAGGTGAGCTAAAAATCTGTTCATTGCATTCATGCTATATTCGGAAAGCATGCCACTGAGGCAGCAACTATTGATATGACTATTGTTGATATCAATGTTATCTTAGCTTTGTAAGACCTCGGGTTGCAATCCTCGACTTAAAAACTATCCCAACCACAGTCACGTCCACTAAGGCAGGAGAGAGGTCGTTACAGGTCCAGTGTCTGGCTTGAGTTCCATTCCCAATGCTTACTAAACTGAGGCCCTGGCTGACCTATCTGTCCTCCACACTTCAACTGTGTATACACAACATAACAATATAAAGCTCATGTGGATGATAAGTTGATAAGTAGAAGAAATAGTTAGACATACATCAAGTTTTCTTGTGATTCTGTGAGTACTCAACAGGCCACTTGTAGTCGAAGAGAGAAGTGTTCTCCTATAAAACAAAGGGGTTTTTGTCAGGATTATAACACACATACCGATACGATCTTACATACCTATCCTTCAATTAAATACTTGTGTTAAATAATTATTAATCAACCATTCACCAATGAGTTATATAACATGAAACTATACCTGAGTTAGTTGCCAGGCCTGTTTCACCATCTCCTGCGTCACCAATGCTGCTCAACAGTCGGTCTGTTAACGTGAGGATCGTGTCCACAGGCTCTTTCTGGGTCTTTTTAATGATAAATTGGTTATTAGACTAGCTTGGACTATGCGTCGAATAGTCAATGTAAAAATTCTAAATCACTCTAAGGGAAACAACTCCAAATGCACATGTTCACCAAATTGTTCTATCTCACTTTGTAAAACATGGTGGTAACTTGAGGCCAAGGTTTTTCATCAACTTTATGGAATTTAGAAGTACATATCATTATGAAACTTGTATACATTGTGTATACACTTTTAATGCCAAACACTTGAATATGTCAAGGTAATTTAATGGCACAACTCACACATTATTAGACTAGATCTTACCAATAGAATGCACACTATGGCTTGTTACTGGCCTTCATTACATCAAGCAACTAATGCCACTACACTTAATAATTGTCTTACAATACACTGTCTAACCCAAAGTGACAACACACAGTATCAAATGTGGATTCCTGCAAGTTTGATTCTGTGAGGACTGAACACATTTGCCCATTTTTTTCAACTTCCATCCAGTGGTTTCAGAGAATTTGTAAAAAGCAAAATACAAAATTCAGGGTTCTCATTAAGAACCGGCCTCCGGCCGAAATAACCGCTTCCAAGCTCATATTGGTCAGTTTAAATTTTCAAAAATTGCATATAATCACTTCTAGGATGCAATTATTTCCGCACGCATGTGCATGTTTTTTTCCAAAACAAACAACGTCTACACTGCAATATATGCACTATTTCACATATTGCTCTTGACTGAATCCGCGCGTCAATTATCGATTTAATCTAAACGTAGGCGGAGTCTTATTTACTACAGCTTACCAGTTAGCCAATGAGAACGCTTAAAATTTCAGATATGCGAACAAGGGTGTATCTGTTGAACGTTTGTCAAGCCCTCGATCCCATTTTACTTGGTAACGGTGCAAATAAACAGTAACACGATTTTCGCTGGGTATACTTTGTTATCGGCATGCTTTTTTCACCTCATTAGATATAAATTACTAAAAATGAAAATAAGTTAATATAATTAATTTATTTTTGAGAATTAATCAGTGCTTGAAGACTATGACGACTATGACATAATTATGTTTAGCAATTTGCGTACGCTGATCGTGTCTAGCACGTCACATGGAATGTTCATAGAGCTACTCATTTATAAAAAAAATCGACAAATTAGATCTTCTATAATTTCGGAATGAACGAGCTGTTTAAAATCACCATTGAGCACAGATTATATTAAAAAACTAACGCTCCAATAACCCTTTAACAAAGTATTGGAAGTGATGTTCTGGTCGAAAGTGAAAGTAATAGTATCCCAGCTAGCAAACATATATCGGGCCGCCGTCGGCCCGATCTCGTTCTTATATCGGCCCGATATCGGCAACGATGTCGGGCCGTTATCGTTTTGCCCATCGGCATTTGCTCGGCCCGATATCGGCGAGATTATTTATCGGGCCGCCGTCGGCCAGTTATCGGTTATATGTGATGCCGTTATTTTCGCATCGCCTAGATAAATCAATAATAAATTAATAAAAAACACATTATATTTCCAAATATTTATTTTTATTCCATAAAGGAAGATATTAAACTTATACTTTTAATAATCATAATAAACATTAATTATTCCAACAGTTTCGTTTTTAAAAACAGGCATTAAGAAGGACAATAATATAAATAGTAATTCAATTACATGATTCTATATTTTTATTACAATGAAAGTTTTTATCTACCATATAAGTATATTCACCGTAAATCACGCCCTATTTTCGACTACCTATTTGGAACAATAGCCAGTCTTGAGGCAACAACACGATAAAATACAAAAATGAAAAAAAAAAAACGCAATCGTTTTTATTATAGAAGGGTATACATGTGTCAAAGTGTGATCTTAACGCCTTATTTTAGACTATTCAAAATGAAACAATAAACGTATTGATGGATAAAGGCGTCTAAGAATAACACACAACATGCATGAAACAAAAATTAAGGGCAATTAATAGTAATTCAATTACATAATTATATATTTTTATTACAATGAACTTTTTATCTACAATCTAATTATATTCACACCCTATTTTCGACTACCTATTTGGAACAATACACAGTCTTAAAGAGACTTGTTCACAGATTCAAAATATAATTTTAAGGAACACATCAGGGAGCGAAATGACACTAATGGCATAGACTCATTATGAAAATACAGTTTTTCGTTTATGAATTGTGATCATTTGAAATTGATAAAATTGAATAATTTGGAATGTTTCTGTTAATTCCGTTAAATTTTGTAACAACACGTAGATCACTTATATAAAGTATAAAAAGCAGACTCCTTATAACAGTCCGGATGGCCGAGTGGTCACGGCGATCACCTTTTAATCCAAATGGCACTAGGGAGTCTAATTATGGTTTACACAATAAAAATCATAAGTTTTATAAGTTAAGATTTAAATTGTAAAGTAACAATTAACGGACACATATAAAGTTAACTATTCATCAGAATCTTCGTGAGCCATGGCCGATGTCGTTGTTGATGGCTTGCTGCGCTGTTTGCGCCCACCCTCACGGTCACTGGCATTTCGGAGCCATTCTTTTATGAAATACTCCGTTTCGCTGTTTGTTGTGTTTGGAAAGACTCGCTTGACAGCTACTGAAAAAGTACAAATTTAGGTATATTAATGATCAATTAAATACATTTGCTTAAATATCTTAATTAAGATTTTAATTTATTAAAACAGGATATTCGCTTACTTTTTCATGGACAAGTATTATTGTTAAACTTTCAAATACACAGTGCTATTCAATTTTGATGTACGGTTTTAAAACCTCAAATATCATGGCAGTTTAATTCATAGTCATCAGAATAACACATTCTTGTTAAATTATATGCATAAAGTATTGCATTACTGCTGACTATAGTACTATAATGTTATAAAAGTGTCTTACGTAGAATAGCCAAACACAGCTTAAGCGACTGAAAGGACATCTTTCCGCGCCCCGTCCAGTTAAAGTCTCTAGCCAACTGGTTTTCGAGGACCCCCGTCATTAGATGCTTGGTCATGAGTTTTATGGAGAACCCCCCAACATTGGATAAATAGTCCACCTGCGAGGAACAAATATACAAACGTTTTAAAAACAAAATTTAAGGGTACAAGCTTTGATAAGTTAAAGACAGCCGAATTAGAAGATAATACACAGTAATTCTACATAGAATTTCATAACACGAGTCCGACAGTACATACCAACATCCGTAATGTGGCTTTATCACAAAGCCTCTGCTCGACTTCCTGCACATCCTCCACATTCCTCACCGGAAGGTTGATTCCTTCAGGAAGTTCCTGGCCTCCGACAGGTCCGTTCATGCGTTGAATCAAGGTAGCCAACATTGTCTTGATCTCGCGCTGATCGTGTTTTATCTCCTCTAAGGAGCGCAGGATAGAAATATCCTTCCCTAAAAATGGTTAAGGATATGACTGTCACTGTGTTGCATAAAACTTACTTTTTTAATCAGGATGTAATGGTTAATGCAAATTAGTACAATTTATTTGTTTGAGAAATGAACACCTTAAATTGAAATGTATTTAACAAATTAATTTTACTCAGTGTAATTATCCTAAGGGATAATAAAAAATAATTAGTCCTCTTATCTTAAAATTATAGAAACTATTTCTTACTACATGTTTATGTATTGAAGCACAGATTTTAAATAAAAATGCAAAAAATGTTGCGTAAAGACATAAAAATGTAGTTAATAAAATACTTCCCATAGTTTAGGTAAAGGTGCAATGACAAAATGTCAAAAATAATTACATAACACAAATAACATGTTAACAACCAAAGAAAATACTTCAGGAATAGTAAGTACCTGAAACAATAATTTGTGGTCTGTCAGAAGACAACCTTGAAGATTCACCACTGGAAATGTGGGTTGGCTGTTGAGGGCTGGGTCTGGGCAACAATAGTGCGGAATCTTCACCCGGCTGTTTACTGCTGGGCCTTGGTGTCGACAATCCGGATTCTGCACCCAGCTGTTTATTGCTGGGCCTTGGGGATGATGGTCCGCATTCTGCACCCAGCTGTCTGTTGCTGGGCCTGGGCGACGACAACGTGGGGGAATGACATCCTGTTCCGACAGGTAAGTTGATTTTAGGGGGAGGTGTTGGCATCAAGCTAGCCGAGTCTTCGGTGGTAACCAACCGCTTCTTGGCAACACAAGTTTCAAGCGATTCATCTTCTGTTTCAGAATTCCAATCAAGGAAGCGTGGGTTTGGCCTTAAATCGAAGAAACCTTATCATTATGTTGTCTCATGTTTCAATGTTGTTTTTTCGTTTATTATTATAATAAATTCTGTTTAAGAACGGATTTTTCGAATGATTTTTTAAAAGAATTTTGATTGCAACGGGGGTTTTAATTGTTGCTATTGTGAACACATATTTAGTTTTGCTTTTGCCGTCATGAGACTGTTAAAAACATTAAGTAAAAAACAAAAAGTAAATTTGAGATAACCTGTGTTTTCTTTTTCGAGCAACTGGAGGCTGTCTTGATACATCTGCATCTGTTTGCAGATCTGACTCGTCTTCAGCCTCCTTAGCCTTCTGCTGTGCTTTTTCAAAGGAATCTGAAGATGTTTTAAAGTGCATATATATATAATAAGTAAATAGAACTATGTTCTACAACATAAAGCTTTTCTTTCCATAGGCATAAACATTAACAATCATGTTTTTAATGCTTAAACAATGAATGGCTATCACATTAACGATCATGTTTTTAATGCTTAAACAATGAATGGCTATCACATTAACGATCATGTTTTTAATGCTTAAACAATGAATGGCTATCACATTAACGATCATGTTTTTAATGCTTAAACAATGAATGGCTATCAAGTCTTTCAATCGTTCATGTACTTTAAATTCATTAAATTAATTATGAAAGAAGGAAACAATTTCTCAATATTGAGTTGATTTAAGAAATATGCATGATACCTTATAACTGAAATCTTCAACTGGCAAAACACAGAAATTAAGTGTGCTACAGATCACGAATGTTTTTGTTACGGCACGCTACATTTTCCATTTCCAATTTGGTAAATAATCACAAACATCACCATTTCTTTGTGCATTATTCATATCACAAAAATAATCTGGCACGTCAGGGCTTTGATTACCTGTAATATACATCACCCGGCGGATACCACAGGAAATCCAAGTATCTTCTGGCTCTTGGTGTTGTTTTACAGCCATATGCAGTCTTATGGATGACTTTATTTGGGGCCAAAGCACCTTCTTGCTTCCATCCGCCTCATCAATTAACCATTTTTCCGACACAACAGCAACTTCATTCGAGGAAAACTCAACTACCAGGTATTTTGACATGATCTGGCATTACAAAATCAAAACATAGCAGTTTAGTAACGTTGTTTCTTTTTGAAAATGTCAACTTGAAGGTACAGTTTGAATTCTTGTGTATTGAGTCCGACATATTTGCAGATTGTTATCAGACTGATATAATGAAACTTGAAATCTAAGTGTTAAAAATTTCATTAATGGATGAAACTCGACTTGACTACATAATTATACATGAAAATGATGTATATCATTTCCTCTTACTTAGGTAACAGTATTACTTAGGTACCAAATCATGAATAAGGGAAATGCAAACAAATCCATCATCTAATGGCAGAAGCACACATTTACAAGTAATATCAGTTAATAGTGCTTCACACAAAGAACCACTCAGTTTTCTAACATGTTTAATTCTTAAGTCTGAAGAAGGTAGTGGTATACTGAAAAAATTTGTTGAATAAGTGAACAATTCATAAACAGCATATTTGTCATTTGTTTCGTTGGTAAATATATTTCTTATAATGCCAACATTGTCATTAATAAGTATACAGTTATTCCCCTTAAAAATAGAGAAAACTATGTTTGGAAAATGGATTTCTTTAAACTGCGTTATTTTAACATTTTTATACCTTTGCGGTATTGGTCCATGGTTATGCTTTTTTTTTTAAAACGCCGTCTTGGAATTCAGACGGACTTTTGAAATTAGGATCAAACAAATTTCCTTTACTTTCAGCTATTCTGCGAATGACCTGTTGCAAAGGCAGTGTAGGTTTTCTAACAAGGCCTTTTAGTTTCCCTAAAAAGCTTTCAAAAACAAAAGCAGAAAATTTTTCAAGTGGACCAAATCTCTGTACATCTAAAGGCAAGTGAACCAACCCATGAACATTAAAAACAACCATATCTGTGCCATATAGCTCACCAAACTGTTGTACAAACTTAACTAAAAGTTCTTGTGCATAAACTCTGTAGGTGTCCCAAAATAAACTGCTGGACAAACAGAATATGCTCACAAACAATAACATAAAATGTTTGTACAATGGAGGAGGCAGATGTTTCTTTAGGACAACTGGCCCTGTGTACAGCAAGAATTGGCGGAACTCTGTTGCTTTCCATCTCTCAATATAATCCAGCGTACGTGACTTCCTATTAAATTCTCTCGGCAAATGTCCCGACAAATCAAACAAGCTCTGTGATATCCGTTTTACAGCACTTACACCTATACGACATCCACTGTCAAGTGGCCCCTTCATCCACAGCAATATCAACCTTTTAACAACGCCTAGATACACCAAATGCGGAAACTATGGGAAACTGTGAAACCATGCCAATTGGTAAACTGTGGAATGGTGATTGGCCAGTATGATGCCTTGTATCTTGCATTTCATCAAATGCTATATCTGTTCTAAGTGGGCAGTTTGTGTCAGGAAATGTCATTTTCCCGTTCCACACACCATGTTGTACACATTTATCACATCCGTGATAGCCACTGTGACCTTTAATTTGCTTAATATAGGCTTTAGCTGGAGCGTCGCAAATCACACAAGAAAGAGAAAAAACAGCTCTGATCTCAGAATCATCCCACAACTTGATACCGTTGTGAAACAGGCCTTCCAACTCCTTGACAAAATGTTCAAGGTATTCCGCCACACTTGCAGGTTTTTTATCTCCTGAGAACAAACAAATAACAAATGGCTTGGTAACAGCAGGTTTAATAAGTCTACCTAAAATTGGCCACAACTGAACACCGGAACTCTTAAACAGCGGCAAACCATCAATATTAACTTGAAGTGAAACCTCACCGACATCTTGGCGACACTGGCTTTCAAATATAGACTTAATCCAACTTTCTACACCAAAGTGGTAATAACAACCACCAGCAATATTTAAGACTTCATAAGTGCGTGGCGTTTTAAGTAAAGTCCTTGCATCTTTTGGTAAGTATGTATGATACTGACGCAAAATGGCAAGCAAATCAGAAAGAGCAGCATGGGTTATGTTATGTTTTGAAACCCACAAGATTAAGAGCTCAACTAAATCAGCAACATCTTCATCAGAATCTGAATCAGAGTTGTCAGAGGGTTGATATTCGGACTGAACTTCATCTTGATACAATGTGTCTAAGGTATCGAGATCTGCAACGGATGAAGCAGAGCCATCTGATGCCAAATCCAGTGCAACACTCTCCTCATGATCAACTAACAAAGGAATTTGGAAATCTGGAGATTCATTTGAATAAGTGGGTACAGTTGAATCTACGAGCTGAGCATCATTATTTATTTGAATTGTATCTTTATAAATGTTACTTAGTTCATTAACTTGTAAATTAACTGATGAAACAATTTTTCTCCGTTTAGACCAATAAGAAGCCATTGTATTACTTTGTTCCAATGAAACAACGAAACAAAAATATTCTAATATGTACAAATTAATTTTATATACATACACACATCCAATTTAACTGAGTGTACAATTCAAAAATTTTACCATGTAATGAACGCGCGGTAATGTCTACCTCGCGAATATATATTATCAAAGTATATCCAAATTCTTACTGTACCTTCAAGTTATTTACGCACAAATGTACATGTGCGTTACAAAAAATAAGTAGATTATATATTATAATTTACAAATACTAACTTTAACTTTAAGGAAGATCTCCGAAAAAAACGCAATACGCAATTTCTTTGTTCGCAATCGCCTGTTTCAACTTTGCCGCCAGAAGGTTATGACAATTTCCAGAATCATGGCTTGGAACCGAACGAATTTATCGATCTTCAACGAAAACATTTACGACTACATCGGGCCGCTGTCGGCCCGCTATCGGTAAAATTAACCACAAGTTGCATATTTATTATTGACCAGATTTATGTTTTGTGGTACGAATGTTATTATTTTTTTAATATTTCATTAAAATTGTTGCATATAACATGACTTTATTGCTAATTACGTATATCGGGCGGCGAACGGATTAACATCGGATAGACATCGGGCCGATTTGCCGATATACCGTTTGGCTACCGATATCTATCCGATATCAGTGTGCTGGCTGGGATGTCAGCGTCTTTTTTGTTCCAGTTCATTGATTAATGCACAAGCGAGTGAGCTTGCATTGTTCAAATATGCTAGCATCGATTGATGATGCCGTCCTTCTGTCAATCATGTATCACGCTTTTAAGGCTGTAACCGCAGTTGGCTACATGTCAAAGACATTTGAAAAAAATGACCCCATTGCTATGGGTGTTGCTAACGGCTTGCAGTATCAGATAAAAAGCTACTTCATGACGTCACTCTCTTTCAGTAGTTTAAAAAAAACATAACGTCTCAGGTTTTTCATGGAGTTCTTTGTTTAAATGAGGAATACTGAAAAGTAATCAAAACAATGTGATGTTATTTAGAGAATTTTAAATGTTACGTTGAACATGTGCAATTACATTTCTGATGGGTGTGTCGTAACAAGACGCCCTGGGCTCTCTAGATGGTTACATTTTCGTTTTGGCCTATTCAGTCAAAAGTTATTGAGAACCCTGAAATGTTGACAACAGACGATGACTGACCACAACTGTGCAGCTCACACTTGAGCACCAAGTTCAGGTGAGCTAAAAATCCATTGATCACAATCTTACTACATTAGGATGGCATGCTACTGAGGCAGCGACTGTTGAATATATTTATGTACCTTACCTTTGCACGACTTGGGGTTCAACCCTCGACTTGACAACTATCCCAACAACAGTCACTTCCATCTGGTAGGGAGGTCGGTACAGGTCCAGTGTCAGGTTCGAGTTTAATTGCTGCCTCTTACAGAACTGGAGTCCCTTGCTGACCAATCTGTCCTCTGTACATCAACTGTGTATACACAACAGATTAATAAGGCATTCATGTGGATGTTGTTTCGGTATAAAACACATTATGTTACATTGACTGTTCTATTAAATAACTGAAGTGTAATTAATATATATAAATATTCCTGTTTTGTGGATTGTTTTGCTATAATGTAGAAATATATATTTTATTGTTATTACAATGATCCAGGCAACGAAAGTTACAATCATTAAAACTGAATAATCAACATGACAGGTATTTAAGGCAAAATAATAAGCACACACACTGAACATAAACCTGAAAACACATAAACCATATGCATAATTAAAACATTACCTGGACACGGGAGTGTCCATTATTAACTCTTGCGTGACCACTGCTGCACAAACCAGATCCCAGTCATCGCTGCCAGTCAGTGGTGGAGGACCATCACACTGGAGAGACTGTGTATGAAATATGTCACAGCAGCAGACTGATCTGGGTGGAGGACCATCAAACTGGAGAGACTGTGTATGTAATCTGCCACAGCAGCAGACTAACCTGGGTGGAGGACCATCACACTGGAGGCTGTGTATGAAATCTGCCACAGCAGCAGACTGACCTGGGTGGAGGACCATCACTCTGGAGAGACTGTGTATGTAATCTGTCACTGCAGCAGACTGACCTGTGGCCAGTTTACAAAACATCTGAAATTAAACTACATTAAAGTACATATAAATTAGTCAATCCCTAACTGTTATGTAAACAACAGTAAACAATACCAATGATATTTAGTGAACCCGTAGCCCGATGTCATTTGCAAGAAACCTACACTTTAACAGTGTCATATACATGTATAACAATAATGCACAATGTCATACAAATGTTAGGAACAAGAGGCACACAAGTGCCTGTATCGCTCCACTGGCTTATTCAGATTGGAGCGACAAAAACGAACAATTATGACTATAGGACAAACATAAGATTTAACTACAGCTGTTCTGGAATACAGCCCTAGCCCTGACATTTTCCAGTTTCAGCATTCTCATAGTACAAGCAAGCTGTAATCTGGAGTGGAATTTAGGGGAGGAAACTAAACCATCCTTTATCAAATGGTTCCTGTTCATGAGTTCTAATTACTTTTGACACATCCCAGAGCAACAGATAACTGCTTTTTCCAAGAAGTAATAATTTGGGAGTAAATGTACACTCCCTCCAGATTTTTTGGGGGTAAATGTACAGTCTAAATAGGATAATTGGTGTTTAATTTACATCCAACAACTTTAGACTATGTGGAGAAAATTGAATATTTGCAACACCATTTGAATACCATACATGTAGGTATTGTCTCATAATACATGTGTGCATTACGGATATGTTCACAGGTGTGTGGAAATTTTATGCCCGACTTGTCCGATGTGGGCAATTTTACCATCGGACAAGGAAATTTTCCTGTCTACTTGTCCACGGACATGGACAAATTCAGGGTGTGAAAATGATGTTAAATCATATTATTATAATAAACAAGAGGCTAATGATAATCAATTATTTTTTTGTTTAAATGTCAGAAAAAGATTTAAATTCACGATGAAGTAATTTTAGAAATAATAAACAAGAGACTAATGATAATCAATGACTTTTGTGTTTCCGTTTCAGGAAACGAGTCAAATTCACTATCATTATCATAATCTTCATACTCAATGGTTCACATTTTCAATATTGTCAAAATTATAAAAATAGAATTCACTGACTATTTCCAATTCTTCAAGAAATCTGAGTCTTTATGGAAGATAAGTTCAGGCGAGACATTACTACAACCATTAGATGATAACTGACTGTCAGTCATATCAAAACATTACCGTTTGACTCAAAATTCTACATTTTATTAAAATGTAAACAAACAATTGCCACTAGAAGGTTGCGGTCGCCATTTTTTTACTTTCGTTTCAGGTTTGTTCATTTGTTAGTTTGTAACAATAATTTTACAATTATTCGGTCATGGTAACATAAAACAGTAATGGTGATTGAAAGAAAACACTTACCTTGATCGAAGACCGGTTAAATCCAAAGTGCAATGATACGCGTCAAACCAATATTTATATCGAAATGTGTCAGACTTAAATGTGGCTAATTTTGTTATTCAGGGCAATGGCCTACTGCTGTAAAATGGGAGTATTCAGTTCATAACGCAATCAAAAAGGTCAAAGTCAACAAATTCAGTAAGAATGTACATTATACAACACAAGTTAGATAATATTTTTATTTATTTAAAAAGATCAACTCTATAGTCCTTAAAAATAAGAGCAATTTAAACTAATTTCAGTGTAAATTTGGTGACGTCATTTCAAACGACGTTTTATCAAAAAGACGCTTGCCGAATTAGCACCAAAAGTCTCAGAACACGTCACTTATACTCGTACATTTGAACAACAAAATGTGTTTTATTCATTACTTAATGAAAATATATAGTAGGAAGTCCTAGAACAAAAACTATATTTTTACTTGGACGAGTGGCTGTTGCTTGCGGACAAGTAGAATGTTGCAATGAACTTGTCCATGAACAAGTACACACTTCTTATATTTCCGCTCCCCTTATTCATTTTTTGAACTTCTGTAATCAGTGCAATTCTTTTGTTAATGTTCAGTATATAGTCAAGCTCCATGAATGTCACATTCTTTGTAAGCTTTTGGAATAAAGGACTTTTCTTGCGTCATCTGTAGTCTAATCAACTGACCTAATATGCACAACTTTAGTTTTAACCACTGGCAAGTAATAACGTTGTGAATTCAGTTTCTATACACAGATTGTAAAAGTTCTATTGACACCAAAAACATTTTGTTATAATTTGAGTCGTATGCACTGGTAGAACTTGTCTACATTGTATCATTAAGTTGGAAGGATATAACACATTAATCACTGGAACTAAGTTGTAAAGTTCTTTGTCAACATAATGCTGTTTAATTAAAGCCACTGAATCCACATTGAGCTCAAAATAAATACCACAAACAATATTATTTGATTTAATCACACAAATTAGCATCAACCCATGTTAAGAAGATTTATCAAAGTTGCTGTAGTTATATCAGCAATTCGAGAAATGGAAATTTTTTCCAACCCTGAATAATATCGTCATTCAAGACAGATTTGGTGGCTTTAATATAAATTGCTTATTGGGATTTCACTGACTCGCCATACAGATATACTGTGTCCAAAATATAAAACATACTATACTTCATAATGTACTGCCTTTAAAGACAACGTTTGACCTGCATGCATTAATTGGCAGGTGATATAAATACAAAATCTGCATCTTTTTTACAGTAATCTCATAATATGGTTAAACTTTTTATCCCGACATTGGCAGGACTTCAGCGTAACTTTGACATACCTGAAGTCCCTATAAACCAGCGGTCAATGATACAGTTTAAAGTAATGCATAAACACTCGATGTTAACAAATAGAACCAAGTGTAAAAATATTATTAGGGATAGAAAACCAATTGAACATAACTGAAAAATTGAGTTAAGAGTTAGAGATACATTTTATATACAAAATGAAGACTGCTGGATGTTATTTTCCACGCTGACATAAGCGGAACATTAAAATAATCGAGTTAAAGATAACAAAGTTCCGCTGTATTACTACATGTGGAGTAAAACCCCATTTCCACACTGCTTTGTAAGTAACGCAAAAAAAACTCATCATAGTTTTGTCTGAAAATCTTGTGTGATACAATACTTTTCTTTTGGAAACATTTCTGCTGGGTTTTAATTACTCCTTAAAACAAAAACAAAAAATACATTCAATACATAATACAGGCGTGTAACAAGTAACATCTCCATTACAAAATAGCAAATTCTTAAAGCACCAAATCATGTCTATCGAAAAACCAAACATTTCCCTGCTCCCATTAGGCCTGTCCCACACTTTGGCTGGCGTTACTGATCAATAACTGCTGCAACTCGGGTGACGATGAGGTTCTTACTTTACTCAGCGATGCCCGCTTTTACGAATGAGTTCTGGAAACAAAGATAACATTTCGTGAGTTCCGCAATATATTTAAAAATGAATCTTTAACTCTGTTGACTGGTTTATTCGTGTATATATGTACAACCACCCAGGAAAGATGGTATGTGGCTTGGAAGTCTACAATCTACAGTGAAGCATAGGCTGCTAACAGTCTCAATCTGTCTTGCCAATTTAATGATGCTTGTGTTCCAGTTACTAAAGGTTACTGAAGGTTCTGGTTAGTTGTTGATGACAATTATATTTTCAAGATTCAATTAGATTCAATAGTTATGAAAAATATTCAGTTGCAAAACAGCAGGAAAAAACGGAAGCGGAAGTCACATGATCAAACATAAGTCAACCTAACTACCGAAAACCGCAATAATTATCGAAAAGCTGCCTATTTGCAAAAAGACTAAAAGTATATGGGGTAACACACTCCCCCTCTTCGAGAAAAGTCGTCCCGACTTAAAACCTGAGACAATATCAAAACAATTCAACATACCTGAGCAGTAACAGAGACCAAAGCTTTCTCTGATGCAATACCCAAGGCAAACCAGAAATAGAAACACACAAAGAACAATACTCCCCAGACCGAACCTCGACGATAACTTAAAGGTCCCATGGCTACACTATAGTAGAATTTTTTTTTAATAAACATAAACATATATCTGCATCAACGATAATTCTGAAAATGAAATAAATCATAAATTATTTTCTTTTTTTCTTAGATACAGATCTGAAAAGAATCAAATTATGTACAAACTAATTACACATGCATGTACAATCAAGTTCTTGTTTGCCTCTCCCCTGCCTGAAGAAAATCAAAATTATAACTGAAACAAAATACAGTTATATATGATGGTATCAAGAATACATATATCTGGCAAAAGTCAAAAACTTATAGTACACAGCATGACCAACATAAAACAAGATAAAAACTAAAACACATGAATACACACATCTACTTATTTATAACAGAAGAAATTAACTTTGCTGTGAGATTGACTTGCTCCATATGAAGTTTTAACAGTTTATCTACAGCTTCCTTATCACTTGCTGTTTGTTGATATACATGGTAGTCTCCAAACCAGTTCGGTTTCGTTCGAACCATAGACGATCTTCTAAGGCCTTCTTGTCTACTGCTGTATTCAGTATTCCTTACTTCGTTAGCGCCATCTTCTTCGACTTCATTGTCTTCTTCATTATCCTCATTTTTTTTCTCATCATTCCTCTGAGATTCTTGTAGAGAATTTCTTCCTTCCTTACTATCATCCACTTCATCACGCTGGCGCTCTTGTATTTGCTTATCTTCAGTTTTCTCAATTATTTTCTCTATTTCTTGACTTTCGCTGTGACCGGCCGGTCGACTGTCAGCCCCTGTGAGGGATATGAATCCAACTTCTTCTTCTGAATCTGACTCAGCTTTCTGTTCCATATTCCTTTCATCTTTGAATTCCTTTAGTTTCTTCTTTGCATTCTTCAAAGATTTCCTTCTGTCATTTTCCAAACTTCTAGTTTCTTCTGATGCCTCAATCAACAGCAAGTGATTCCGGTGTAATTTCTTAATCTCTCCATCTTCAGACTTTACGAGGTAAACCGGAATATCCTTATTTGGTTGTTCTATGACCTTGTATGGACTTTCCTCAAATTTATCTGCTATTTTATGTTTCCCTTTATGAGCCAATATCTTCACAAGTACTGTATCATTAACTCTCAATTCTGATGCTTTAGCTTTTCTATCACAGTACTTCTTCTGTTTTATTTTAGATTTTTCCAATGCCTCGTTTGCTATCAATCTTGAGGTATTCATCTTTTCCACTAAGTCCTTCATGTAATCCGATGTTACAAAAACTGGCAACACCCTCTGTTGCAAAAACAGCATCTATGGGCAACTTCGCCTTCGTCCAAACATCAGCTCAAATGGCGAGTAACCGGTTGACTCATATTTCGTTGCATTGTATGCATAGACCAGATGAGGCAAGTATTTTTTCCAGTTTTCTTTTCTATCCGGTTCTAATGTTCCCAGCATGTCGAGAAGGGTCCTGTTGAATCGTTCTGATTGACCGTTACATTGAGGGTGATAGACAGTTGTCCTGGTTTTCTTCATGTCCAAAAGTATACATAATTCTTTTATTAATTCAGCCTCGAAGTTAGTTCCTTGGTCGGTATGAAGTTTTGCTGGGATACCATAGTGAAGGATGAAGTTGTGTAATAGAGCTTCTGCAGTAGTTTTCGCAGTTTGGTTCTTGGTAGGAACTGCAATTGAATACTTTGTATAGTGGTCAGTTATCACTAAAATATTTCCAATATTTCCTTTGCAGGGGTCTACTGTTAAGAAATCCATACACACAAGTTCAAGTAGGAAGGTCGATGTTATGTTAACTAAAAGTGCTTTACTGGTGTTTGACTTTCTTCTAAGGCATCTAGAACAATTTTCCACATGCTTACCTATCTCCACTGTGTAATCTGGCCAATAAAATCTTTCCTTGGCTAATGAAATAGATCTCTCCTTTCCTGGATGGCCAACATCTGTGTGAATTCCCTTCAATACCTGATCCTTGTAGATTTCTGGTAGAACTAATTGGTAAATATCTTGCTCATTTTCTGTAGACTTTCTGTAAAGCAGACTCCTGATCATTACTACATTCTTGAAATTTCTTGACATTGTCATGTGTTTACTATCAGTTTGTATGGTCTTTTGGTTTGGCATACTCTTATCAATGGTAGCTCTTACCCATACTCCAACTATTGGATCCTTTCTCTGTTGGGTCCGTAACTCACGTATCTCCACTTGGGCCATTGGCTTTGCTGTTTCTGTAACATCTAGAATGTTAAGTGAAGCAGAGGGTAAAATCTATATCAATGGAGAAGTGTGGATTGAATTACAAATGGCTTTAACTGTACTGTTCTCAAGTCTTATCTGATTGTCCTTGCTCTGTGTCTGGGGGTATCTTGAAAGAATATCTGCATCTATGTTTGTTGAACCAGGTCTGTAAATGATATCAAAGTTATAACTACTAAGAGTAGCAACCCAGCGCTGACCTGTCGCGTCTAATTTAGCAGAGGTCAAAACATGTGTCAACGGATTGTTATCTGTGTATACAGTGAAGTGGTTCGGAAGAAGATAATCTGAAAATTTCTCTGTTATAGACCATTTCAATGCCAAAAATTCAAGTTTGAAAGCGCTGTAGGTCGTTTCTGATTTTGCTAAACTCCTGCTTGCATATGCTATCACTCTCTTAGATCCATTTTGGGTTTGATAAAGGACAGCTCCCAATCCTTCAGGGCTTGCATCAGTGTGCAACTCAAAAGGTTCATTCAAGTTTGGATATGCTAAAATTGGTGGTGAAGTGAGGAATTCCTTCAAATGATCGAACGTTCTCTGATGGATCTGTTCCCATTTCCAAGGTTTGTCTGATCCTTTTTTCTTGTATTTCTTTGGTGATGTAGGGGCAAGTAACTCTGCTAAAGGTTTGGTGATTTTAGAAAAGTCCTTAATAAATTTCCTATAGTAACCAGCAACGGCTAGGAATGATCTTAACTCGTTGGCATTCTTTGGAGTCAGATAGTTCTTAATTTTTTCAATTTTCGCAGGGTCGGTTTCTATTCCGTTTTCAGATACAACATGTCCGAGGTACGCAACTCTTCTTTGTAGAAATAACATTTTTCTGCAGATAACTTTATTCCACATTCAGTTAATCTGGTAAGTATCAAATTTAGTCGTTCCAAATGTTGCTGGTATGAATCAGAGAAAACAATCAAATCGTCGAGGTAAATTACGCAAATGTTCATGTTGTAATCTCCAAGGCATTCTTCCATCAGTCTTTGATATGTCGCTGGACTGTTGGTTAAACCGAAAGGCATTTTTCTATATTCAAAGAAACCTAGAGGGCCTACCGTGAATGCTGTTCGTTCTTGATGTCCCTTTACTATACTTACCTGATGATATCCACTCTTCATATCTATGGTTGAGAAAAACTTTGCTCCATGGAGACAATCAAATACATCTTCAATCCTAGGTAGAGCATATGCGTCTTTAATAGTTCTGTTGTTTAACATTCTGTAATCTACGCACATGCGTAACTTGCCATTCTTTTTCCGTACTAATACCACATTCGAAGCCCAAGGTGATTTTGATTTAGTTACGATTTCTCCCGCTTAAAGTTGTTCCAAGTGTCTTCTAACTTTTTCAATCATGCCTGGTGGTATCCTGCGAAGACGTTGTTTAAATGGAGTTTCGTTCTCTAGATCTATCCTGTGTTTGATGAAATCACTACTTCCTATGTCCTAGTCTGATTTTGAAAATACATGTTCATGTTTCTTTAAGAGTTCTTTCAGTTGAGTTTCTTCTTCCTTGTTCAAGTTTTCTCCAATGTGAATGTTGTCAAAGATGTTGAAGTTGTTTTCTTGTTCAATATTTTCTAAGACGGCTTCATCAATGTTGATCGGCTGAAGTTCTGCAATAACGGCTCTAGGTGTTATGTTGACTGTGTTATTGGTGAAATTCAAAAGGTTGACAATAACGGTATCATTATTTCCATACTGGAAGTTGACCACTCCTGGTGTAATTTCTACAAAATCTGGTAGCTTAGAATCTTTGGTCTGTGTTATCATTGCTGAAGTGGGTTGATGGTAGATCTCCTTGTCAGTATAACACTGGATGTCAATGGACTGGTTAGGACCAAGAGTAATGTTATTCGGAATTGCATTTCTTTCAGTAGCTATCCTATCATTGTTCCTTTTCAGCTCTCTGTCTCTTATGGTTAAACATCTAAATGCTAAAAACCATGGAGTATGTAAATCTCCACTCAAATATTTTGGACCAAGTTCTGTTTTGCAATTATTCATAAGCTCTTGTAATATGTTAGTATCAAGCAGTATAGGGGTATTCTTATTGTACTCTGTGTCTGGTACAACTAAAAAAAAACATGCCAATGATGCAAGGTTCTTGATCCCTGTATTCATTTCAGCTTCTATCTAACCATGATATGGTAATTTGGTTCCACCAGCACATTCAATATTCAAAATGTTGTTCAATGGCTTCAGATGTTTATGTTTCAGATGAGTTTAAAAAAAATGATTTGCGCATGTTGATACACATGATCCAGTGTCGCACAATGCAGTAGTTGGTGTTCCTTCAATATTAATGCAGTATTCTGAAGTTTTTCCAATAAGTTTTGGGTCTTTCTTCAATTGAGTGCCCATATTGTGACCCTTCAACAAGGCACTTCCTAGTTTTCCGGGCAATCCCGAGCAATATGGCCCCTTCTGTTGCAATTGTAGCAGATTTGTTGGAAAGTGGTTCCAGCAATGGGACGCTGTGGTCTGTATTCACTACTTCCTCTACCATGTCCTCTGTATGGCCTACTTGGTGGTCTATTTCCGCGGCTTCCTCTAAAATGTCTTGGACCCCTGATGCTGTATCCTCTGGGCTGGTAATTCTGGTATTTTGGCTGATACTGTTGATAACCTTGTTGGTAACGTTTACCTTGTTATATCCTGGACCCTGAGAGAAGTTTTGTTGCATCTGTTGACCTGGACTAAATGACTGTTGATCTTGATTAAACTGCTGCTGACTCTGACGTGGTACTTGTTGTGCAGATATACCTTCTTCTTGTGTAGTCTGTTGTTTACATGGCATTGTAGATTTCTCTTTTTCTAGTTTCTCTATCCTCATGTTAAGTTTTTCCAGAAGAGATGACATTTTGTCAATTTGTGTTTCAACCCTATCTTTCTTCTTGTCTGTTTTTACATTCGCAATACATGTTACTGCGTCATTTGGTGTCGATTCATTGTCAAGTTCATTTTCTATTGCCCTCACTTCTTTTCTCAATTTATCGTAGTCACTTATACTCTCAAATTTAAAACCTGACAAGTGTTTCAATCTTGATGACAATCCTTGATAAAATACTCTTCTCAATATATCATCTTTCCTTGATACAGCTTTCATTTCAACTGCTTGAGCAAAAATATTTTCCAGTTTGGCACAATATTGTGTAAGGTTCTCTCCCTTTTCCTGTTTGCAGGCGTAGAACTTCCGTAGAATTGATTCGTTGGTCCCGATGTCGACGTATGTGCTTTCAAATTTGTCCAATATCTCAAATATGTTGGCATTTGTTCCAAGTCTTCGAAGTACGTTAGCTGCTTCTCCTTTACACGAGCGACGAATTCCAAGTAAAATGGTCTCATTGTTGTATGACTTCTCTCGAAGCAGGCATCTAACCTCATAGACCCAAGTCTGGTACGTAACTTCACCTTTTCCCTCCTCTCCGTAAAATATGCTTATCCGTGGTACGTTGACCTGCGTCTTTTGTTTTACGGAGGGCTCATTTTCTACATTCTCCTCCTTTACTTTCGTCTCTCCATATTGTGTCATAAACTTTTTGAGATCTTCTGCATCCTCAAGAGGTGGAACTCCCAACTCCTTGAATAACTCAAGCAATTTCTTTTCCTCTTCTGATGCCATATTTCACACCATGTCACAACTTGGAATAAAATATAATAAACTTAAACACAAACACAAAATATGACAAGAAAATAATTACATTTTCATGCACAAAAACAGCCAAAAATATTCTTAAAAAACACTAATTGCCTTACAAAAATATAATAAATCAAAAGTAATGGATTGGGTTCCTAACTAACTATAGAACACAACACTAAACAGAACTCAACTACAATGGTAACTAAATAATCTAGTGGTGCGCACCATACACTAACTAAACTAACTAACACGTACTCAACTACCTCCTACCTATAAATAAGAATCAATTAACTAACTACACGAACCCAACCATCACATAAAATAATTGCCAGAGAAAAATGAACATGTATGTCACACACAAAAATTCAAATGTCAAAATAAATAAAGTACTAGTAATTCAATGTATTGTAACTAATTAAACAATATAATTACTTCTAAGTGTGATACTATCCTTTTAATTAACAACACAAATCAAGGTGCGTCCCTTTAATCAAAACGCTGAAGTCTTATAGTGTCCCTTTAATTAAAATAATAATTGACAGCGTCCCTTTAATACAATAACATACAAAATACAGCTGTATGCCTTTATACCAAGTGTGGTGCCCCTTTAATTTATCATTCAAAACAAAAGGATGCACCTTTAATTGAAACAAAGTAGTGTACCTTTAAGTCTAAAATAAATTACAATAAATACTAAATCAAAGCGTAATATTAATGTGTCAATCTGTCAAAGTATTATTTTGTGTCTCCTTTTCAAGTGAGAAGACAAAATGGCACAAATTAATACATGTCCTTAAAATCATAAGCAGTCAAAAAGAGTTTTCTGAAATTTATAAATATATTAAATAATTACTGGAAAATCCGGATGCAATGTCCTCAAGTCTGAAATGCAAAGTCAAAATAACAAATGTGTAATAATTTATAATTATCTGAAATTATCTCAAATATTGAATGGAATATTCATATAAATAACTATAACGCTGAAATATAAACAAGAAACTTATTTGGCAATATAATGAAATCTCTGGAAAAAACAAAATTGGAACAAGCACCGTGAAATCAACTATAGCTTAATTGGAAGGGATCTCAATAGTGAAAACCAAATCAAAATTGCACACTAATCCTATTAATGAGACAATACCAATAAAATCCAGAAAATCACAGGATTATCACACCTAACCCAAATCCATGAATTAAATTGAACAAATCAACCTTGAAATCACTGAATAGAAATTACAGACAGAAAGACAGATACATATTATGGCTGTTATTGAGTCTATACAATAAAAGTGCAATAAAATTCTTTAAAACCCAAGTACCAAACATAAATTAGTATGCATGCAAAGGTAGGGAATGCTCAGTTAAATAGAACCATTACCAATAGTGAAATGTGACAATTTTAAATATTTCTTACAAAAATAATCTCTTCCCAATTACAATAGCACACATCAATTTTTTTATTATTTTTTTTTTCACTTACCACACCTTGAATACAGCAAACACAGGGGGTCACAGGTTAAAACACAGGTAAAACAAGTCTCTAGTCACTGTGTCACTGATGTTTGTTGATGTAATGTTTGTTGATCCCGTATGACGACGACTCCTTTGGTGATGAATCCTCGATGGCCCGAGACAACAGATGATGTCACCCACAAGCGCGCACACGGAACCACAATACTGACGTCCAAACGATTCCTACGGCAACTCACTGGGGGCTCCAATATAACATTTCGTGAGGTCCGCAATATATTTAAAAATGAATCTTTAACTATGTTGACTGGTTTATTCGTGTATATATGTACAAACACCCAGGAAAGATGGTATGTGGCTTGGAAGTCTACAATCTACAGTGAAGCATAGGCTGCTAACACTCTCAATCTGTCTTGCCAATTTAATGATGCTTGTGTTCCAGTTACTGAAGGTTATTGAAGGTTCTGGTTAGTTGTTGATGACAATTATATTTTCAAGATTCAATTAGATTCAATAGTTATGAAAAATATTCAGTTGCAAAACAGCAGGAAAAAAACGGAAGCGGAAGTCACATGATCAACCATAAGTCAACCTAACTACCGAAAACCGCAATAATTATCGAAAACTTGCCTATTTGCAAAAAGACTAAAAGTATATGGGGTAACACACTCCCCCTCTTCGAGAAAAGTCGTCCCGACTTAAAACCTAAGACAATATCAAAACAATTCAACACACCTGAGCAGTAACAGAGACCAAAGCTTTCTCTGATGCAATACCCAAGGCAAACCAGAAATAGAAACACACAAAGAACAATACTCCCCAGACCGAACCTCGACGATAACTTAAAGGTCCCATGGCTACACTATAGTAGAATTTTTTTTTAATAAACATAAACATATATCTGCATCAACGATAATTCTGAAAATGAAATAAATTCATAAATTATTTTCTTTTTTTCTTAGATACAGATCTGAAAAGAATCAAATTATGTACAAACTAATTACACATGCATGTACAAACAAGTTCTTGTTTGCCTCTCCCCTGCCTGAAGAAAATCAAAATTATAACTGAAACAAAATACAGTTATATATGATGGTATCAAGAATACATATATCTGGCAAAAGTCAAAAACTTATAGTACACAGCATGACCAACATAAAACAAGATAAAAACTAAAACACATGAATACACACATCTACTTATTTATAACAGAAGAAATTAACTTTGCTGTGAGATTGACTTGCTCCATATGAAGTTTTAACAGTTTATCTACAGCTTCCTTATCACTTGCTGTTTGTTGATATACATGGTAGTCTCCAAACCAGTTCGGTTTCGTTCGAACCCTAGACGATCTTCTAAGGCCTTCTTGTCTACTGCTGTATTCAGTATTCCTTACTTCGTTAGCGCCATCTTCTTCGACTTCATTGTCTTCTTCATTATCCTCATTTTTTTTCTCATCATTCCTCTGAGATTCTTGTAGAGAATTTCTTCCTTCCTTACTATCATCCACTTCATCACGCTGGCGCTCTTGTATTTGCTTATCTTCAGTTTTCTCAATTATTTTCTCTCTTTCTTGACTTTCGCTGTGACCGGCCGGTCGACTGTCAGCCCCTGTGAGGGATATGAATCCAACTTCTTCTTCTGAATCTGACTCAGCTTTCTGTTCCATATTCCTTTCATCTTTGAATTCCTTTAGTTTCTTCTTTGCATTCTTCAAAGATTTCCTTCTGTCATTTTCCAAACTTCTAGTTTCTTCTGATGCCTCAATCAACAGCAAGTGATTCCGGTGTAATTTCTTAACCTCTCCATCTTCAGACTTTACGAGGTAAACCGGAATATCCTTATTTGGTTGTTCTATGACCTTGTATGGACTTTCCTCAAATTTATCTGCTATTTTATGTTTCCCTTTATGAGCCAATATCTTCACAAGTACTGTATCATTAACTCTCAATTCTGATGCGTTAGCTTTTCTATCAAAGTACTTCTTCTGTTTTATTTTAGATTTTTCCAATGCCTCGTTTGCTATCAATCTTGAGGTATTCATCTTTTCCACTAAGTCCTTCATGTAATCCGATGTTACAAAACTGGCAACACTCTCTGTTGCAAAAACAGCATCTATGGGCAACTTCGCCTTCGTCCAAACATCAGCTCAAATGGCGAGTAACCGGTTGACCCATGTTTCGTTGCATTGTATGCATAGACCAGATGAGGCAAGTATTTTTTCCAGTTTTCTTTTCTATCCGGTTCTAATGTTCCCAGCATGTCGAGAAGGGTCCTGTTGAATCGTTCTGATTGACCGTTACATTGAGGGTGATAGACAGTTGTCCTGGTTTTCTTCATGTCCAAAAGTATACATAATTCTTTTATTAATTCAGCCTCGAAGTTAGTTCCTTGGTCGGTATGAAGTTTTGCTGGGATACCATAGTGAAGGATGAAGTTGTGTAATAGAGCTTCTGCAGTAGTTTTCGCAGTTTGGTTCTTGGTAGGAACTGCAATTGAATACTTTGTATAGTGGTCAGTTATCACTAAAATATTTCCAATATTTCCTTTGCAGGGGTCTACTGTCAAGAAATCCATACACACAAGTTCAAGTGGGAAGGTCGATGTTATGTTAACTAAAGGTGCTTTACTGGTGTTTGACTTTCTTCTAAGGCATCTAGAACAATTTTCCACATGCTTACCTATCTCCACTGTGTAACCTGGCCAATAAAATCTTTCCTTGGCTAATGAAATAGATCTCTCCTTTCCTGGATGGCCAACATCTGTGTGAATTCCCTTCAATACCTGATCCTTGTAGATTTCTGGTAGAACTAATTGGTAAATATCTTGCTCATTTTCTGTAGACTTTCTGTAAAGCAGACTCCTGATCATTACTAAATTCTTGAAATTTCTTGACATTGTCATGTGTTTACTATCAGTTTGTATGGTCTTTTGGCTTGGCATACTCTTATCAATGGTAGCTCTTACCCATACTCCAACTATTGGATCCTTTCTCTGTTGGGTCCGTAACTCACGTATCTCCACTTGGGCCATTGGCTTTGCTGTTTCTGTAACATCTAGACTGTTAAGTGAAGCAGAGGGTAAAATCTATATCAATGGAGAAGTGTGGATTGAATTACAAATGGCTTTAACTGTACTGTTCTCAAGTCTTATCTGATTGTCCTTGCTCTGTGTCTGGGGGTATCTTGAAAGAATATCTGCATCTATGTTTGTTGAACCAGGTCTGTAAATGATATCAAAGTTATAACTACTAAGAGTAGCAACCCAGCGCTGACCTGTCGCGTCTAATTTAGCAGAGGTCAAAACATGTGTCAACGGATTGTTATCTGTGTATACAGTGAAGTGGTTCGGAAGAAGATAATCTGAAAATTTCTCTGTTATAGACCATTTCAATGCCAAAAATTCAAGTTTGAAAGCGCTGTAGGTCGTTTCTGATTTTGCTAAACTCCTGCTTGCATATGCTATCACTCTCTTAGATCCATTTTGGGTTTGATAAAGGACAGCTCCCAATCCTTCAGGGCTTGCATCAGTGTGCAACTCAAAAGGTTCATTCAAGTTTGGATATGCTAAAATTGGTGGTGAAGTGAGGAATTCCTTCAAATGATCGAACGTTCTCTGATGGATCTGTTCCCATTTCCAAGGTTTGTCTGATCCTTTTTTCTTGTATTTCTTTGGTGATGTAGGGACAAGTAACTCTGCTAAAGGTTTGGTGATTTTAGAAAAGTCCTTAATAAATTTCCTATAGTAACCAGCAACGGCTAGGAATGATCTTAACTCGTTGGCATTCTTTGGAGTCAGATAGTTCTTAATTTTTTCAATTTTCGCAGGGTCGGTTTCTATTCCGTTTTCAGATACAACATGTCCGAGGTACGCAACTCTTCTTTGTAGAAATAACATTTTTCTGCAGATAACTTTATTCCACATTCAGTTAATCTGGTAAGTATCAAATTTAGTCGTTCCAAATGTTGCTGGTATGAATCAGAGAAAACAATCAAATCGTCGAGGTAAATTACGCAAATGTTCATGTTGTAATCTCCAAGGCATTCTTCCATCAGTCTTTGATATGTCGCTGGACTGTTGGTTAAACCGAAAGGCATTTTTCTATATTCAAAGAAACCTAGAGGGCCTACCGTGAATGCTGTTCGTTCTTGATGTCCCTTTACTATACTTACCTGATGATATCCACTCTTCATATCTATGGTTGAGAAAAACTTTGCTCCATGGAGACAATCAAATACATCTTCAATCCTAGGTAGAGCATATGCGTCTTTAATAGTTCTGTTGTTTAACATTCTGTAATCTACGCACATGCGTAACTTGCCATTCTTTTTCCGTACTAATACCACATTCGAAGCCCAAGGTGATTTTGATTTAGTTACGATTTCTCCCGCTTAAAGTTGTTCCAAGTGTCTTCTAACTTTTTCAATCATGCCTGGTGGTATCCTGCGAAGACGTTGTTTAAATGGAGTTTCGTTCTCTAGATCTATCCTGTGTTTGATGAAATCACTACTTCCTATGTCCTAGTCTGATTTTGAAAATACATGTTCATGTTTCTTTAAGAGTTCTTTCAGTTGAGTTTCTTCTTCCTTGTTCAAGTTTTCTCCAATGTGAATGTTGTCAAAGATGTTGAAGTTGTTTTCTTGTTCAATATTTTCTAAGACGGCTTCATCAATGTTGATCGGCTGAAGTTCTGCAATAACGGCTCTAGGTGTTATGTTGACTGTGTTATTGGTGAAATTCAAAAGGTTGACAATAACGGTATCATTATTTCCATACTGGAAGTTGACCACTCCTGGTGTAATTTCTACAAAATCTGGTAGCTTAGAATCTTTGGTCTGTGTTATCATTGCTGAAGTGGGTTGATGGTAGATCTCCTTGTCAGTATAACACTGGATGTCAATGGACTGGTTAGGACCAAGAGTAATGTTATTCGGAATTGCATTTCTTTCAGTAGCTATCCTATCATTGTTCCTTTTCAGCTCTCTGTCTCTTATGGTTAAACATCTAAATGCTAAAAACCATGGAGTATGTAAATCTCCACTCAAATATTTTGGACCAAGTTCTGTTTTGCAATTATTCATAAGCTCTTGTAATATGTTAGTATCAAGCAGTATAGGGGTATTCTTATTGTACTCTGTGTCTGGTACAACTAAAAAAAAACATGCCAATGATGCAAGGTTCTTGATCCCTGTATTCATTTCAGCTTCTATCTAACCATGATATGGTAATTTGGTTCCACCAGCACATTCAATATTCAAAATGTTGTTCAATGGCTTCAGATGTTTATGTTTCAGATGAGTTTCAAAAAAATGATTTGCGCATGTTGATACACATGATCCAGTGTCGCACAATGCAGTAGTTGGTGTTCCTTCAATATTAATGCAGTATTCTGAAGTTTTTCCAATAAGTTTTGGGTCTTTCTTCAATTGAGTGCCCATATTGTGACCCTTCAACAAGGCACTTCCTAGTTTTCCGGGCAATCCCGAGCAATATGGCCCCTTCTGTTGCAATTGTAGCAGATTTGTTGGAAAGTGGTTCCAGCAATGGGACGCTGTGGTCTGTATTCACTACTTCCTCTACCATGTCCTCTGTATGGCCTACTTGGTGGTCTATTTCCGCGGCTTCCTCTAAAATGTCTTGGACCCCTGATGCTGTATCCTCTGGGCTGGTAATTCTGGTATTTTGGCTGATACTGTTGATAACCTTGTTGGTAACGTTTACCTTGTTATATCCTGGACCCTGAGAGAAGTTTTGTTGCATCTGTTGACCTGGACTAAATGACTGTTGATCTTGATTAAACTGCTGCTGACTCTGACGTGGTACTTGTTGTGCAGATATACCTTCTTCTTGTGTAGTCTGTTGTTTACATGGCATTGTAGATTTCTCTTTTTCTAGTTTCTCTATCCTCATGTTAAGTTTTTCCAGAAGAGATGACATTTTGTCAATTTGTGTTTCAACCCTATCTTTCTTCTTGTCTGTTTTTACATTCGCAATACATGTTACTGCGTCATTTGGTGTCGATTCATTGTCAAGTTCATTTTCTATTGCCCTCACTTCTTTTCTCAATTTATCGTAGTCACTTATACTCTCAAATTTAAAACCTGACAAGTGTTTCAATCTTGATGACAATCCTTGATAAAATACTCTTCTCAATATATCATCTTTCCTTGATACAGCTTTCATTTCAACTGCTTGAGCAAAAATATTTTCCAGTTTGGCACAATATTGTGTAAGGTTCTCTCCCTTTTCCTGTTTGCAGGCGTAGAACTTCCGTAGAATTGATTCGTTGGTCCCGATGTCGACGTATGTGCTTTCAAATTTGTCCAATATCTCAAATATGTTGGCATTTGTTCCAAGTCTTCGAAGTACGTTAGCTGCTTCTCCTTTACACGAGCGACGAATTCCAAGTAAAATGGTCTCATTGTTGTATGACTTCTCTCGAAGCAGGCATCTAACCTCATAGACCCAAGTCTGGTACGTAACTTCACCTTTTCCCTCCTCTCCGTAAAATATGCTTATCCGTGGTACGTTGACCTGCGTCTTTTGTTTTACGGAGGGCTCATTTTCTACATTCTCCTCCTTTACTTTCGTCTCTCCATATTGTGTCATAAACTTTTTGAGATCTTCTGCATCCTCAAGAGGTGGAACTCCCAACTCCTTGAATAACTCAAGCAATTTCTTTTCCTCTTCTGATGCCATATTTCACACCATGTCACAACTTGGAATAAAATATAATAAACTTAAACACAAACACAAAATATGACAAGAAAATAATTACATTTTCATGCACAAAAACAGCCAAAAATATTCTTAAAAAACACTAATTGCCTTACAAAAATATAATAAATCAAAAGTAATGGATTGGGTTCCTAACTAACTATAGAACACAACACTAAACAGAACTCAACTACAATGGTAACTAAATAATCTAGTGGTGCGCACCATACACTAACTAAACTAACTAACACGTACTCAACTACCTCCTACCTATAAATAAGAATCAATTAACTAACTACACGAACCCAACCATCACATAAAATAATTGCCAGAGAAAAATGAACATGTATGTCACACACAAAAATTCAAATGTCAAAATAAATAAAGTACTAGTAATTCAATGTATTGTAACTAATTAAACAATATAATTACTTCTAAGTGTGATACTATCCTTTTAATTAACAACACAAATCAAGGTGCGTCCCTTTAATCAAAACGCTGAAGTCTTATAGTGTCCCTTTAATTAAAATAATAATTGACAGCGTCCCTTTAATACAATAACATACAAAATACAGCTGTATGCCTTTATACCAAGTGTGGTGCCCCTTTAATTTATCATTCAAAACAAAAGGATGCACCTTTAATTGAAACAAAGTAGTGTACCTTTAAGTCTAAAATAAATTACAATAAATACTAAATCAAAGCGTAATATTAATGTGTCAATCTGTCAAAGTATTATTTTGTGTCTCCTTTTCAAGTGAGAAGACAAAATGGCACAAATTAATACATGTCCTTAAAATCATAAGCAGTCAAAAAGAGTTTTCTGAAATTTATAAATATATTAAATAATTACTGGAAAATCCGGATGCAATGTCCTCAAGTCTGAAATGCAAAGTCAAAATAACAAATGTGTAATAATTTATAATTATCTGAAATTATCTCAAATATTGAATGGAATATTCATATAAATAACTATAACGCTGAAATATAAGCAAGAAACTTATTTGGCAATATAATGAAATCTCTGGAAAAAACAAAATTGGAACAAGCACCGTGAAATCAACTATAGCTTAATTGGAAGGGATCTCAATAGTGAAAACCAAATCAAAATTGCACACTAATCCTATTAATGAGACAATACCAATAAAATCCAGAAAATCACAGGATTATCACACCTAACCCAAATCCATGAATTAAATTGAACAAATCAACCTTGAAATCACTGAATAGAAATTACAGACAGAAAGACAGATACATATTATGGCTGTTATTGAGTCTATACAATAAAAGTGCAATAAAATTCTTTAAAACCCAAGTACCAAACATAAATTAGTATGCATGCAAAGGTAGGGAATGCTCAGTTAAATAGAACCATTACCAATAGTGAAATGTGACAATTTTAAATATTTCTTACAAAAATAATCTCTTCCCAATTACAATAGCACACATCAATTTTTTTATTATTTTTTTTTTCACTTACCACACCTTGAATACAGCAAACACAGGGGGTCACAGGTTAAAACACAGGTAAAACAAGTCTCTAGTCACTGTGTCACTGATGTTTGTTGATGTAATGTTTGTTGATCCCGTATGACGACGACTCCTTTGGTGATGAATCCTCGATGGCCCGAGACAACAGATGATGTCACCCACAAGCGCGCACACGGAACCACAATACTGACGTCCAAACGATTCCTACGGCAACTCACTGGGGGCTCCAATATAACATTTCGTGAGGTCCGCAATATATTTAAAAATGAATCTTTAACTATGTTGACTGGTTTATTCGTGTATATATGTACAAACACCCAGGAAAGATGGTATGTGGCTTGGAAGTCTACAATCTACAGTGAAGCATAGGCTGCTAACACTCTCAATCTGTCTTGCCAATTTAATGATGCTTGTGTTCCAGTTACTGAAGGTTATTGAAGGTTCTGGTTAGTTGTTGATGACAATTATATTTTCAAGATTCAATTAGATTCAATAGTTATGAAAAATATTCAGTTGCAAAACAGCAGGAAAAAAACGGAAGCGGAAGTCACATGATCAACCATAAGTCAACCTAACTACCGAAAACCGCAATAATTATCGAAAACTTGCCTATTTGCAAAAAGACTAAAAGTATATGGGGTAACACACTCCCCCTCTTCGAGAAAAGTCGTCCCGACTTAAAACCTAAGACAATATCAAAACAATTCAACACACCTGAGCAGTAACAGAGACCAAAGCTTTCTCTGATGCAATACCCAAGGCAAACCAGAAATAGAAACACACAAAGAACAATACTCCCCAGACCGAACCTCGACGATAACTTAAAGGTCCCATGGCTACACTATAGTAGAATTTTTTTTTAATAAACATAAACATATATCTGCATCAACGATAATTCTGAAAATGAAATAAATTCATAAATTATTTTCTTTTTTTCTTAGATACAGATCTGAAAAGAATCAAATTATGTACAAACTAATTACACATGCATGTACAAACAAGTTCTTGTTTGCCTCTCCCCTGCCTGAAGAAAATCAAAATTATAACTGAAACAAAATACAGTTATATATGATGGTATCAAGAATACATATATCTGGCAAAAGTCAAAAACTTATAGTACACAGCATGACCAACATAAAACAAGATAAAAACTAAAACACATGAATACACACATCTACTTATTTATAACAGAAGAAATTAACTTTGCTGTGAGATTGACTTGCTCCATATGAAGTTTTAACAGTTTATCTACAGCTTCCTTATCACTTGCTGTTTGTTGATATACATGGTAGTCTCCAAACCAGTTCGGTTTCGTTCGAACCCTAGACGATCTTCTAAGGCCTTCTTGTCTACTGCGTATTCAGTATTCCTTACTTCGTTAGCGCCATCTTCTTCGACTTCATTGTCTTCTTCATTATCCTCATTTTTTTTCTCATCATTCCTCTGAGATTCTTGTAGAGAATTTCTTCCTTCCTTACTATCATCCACTTCATCACGCTGGCGCTCTTGTATTTGCTTATCTTCAGTTTTCTCAATTATTTTCTCTCTTTCTTGACTTTCGCTGTGACCGGCCGGTCGACTGTCAGCCCCTGTGAGGGATATGAATCCAACTTCTTCTTCTGAATCTGACTCAGCTTTCTGTTCCATATTCCTTTCATCTTTGAATTCCTTTAGTTTCTTCTTTGCATTCTTCAAAGATTTCCTTCTGTCATTTTCCAAACTTCTAGTTTCTTCTGATGCCTCAATCAACAGCAAGTGATTCCGGTGTAATTTCTTAACCTCTCCATCTTCAGACTTTACGAGGTAAACCGGAATATCCTTATTTGGTTGTTCTATGACCTTGTATGGACTTTCCTCAAATTTATCTGCTATTTTATGTTTCCCTTTATGAGCCAATATCTTCACAAGTACTGTATCATTAACTCTCAATTCTGATGCGTTAGCTTTTCTATCAAAGTACTTCTTCTGTTTTATTTTAGATTTTTCCAATGCCTCGTTTGCTATCAATCTTGAGGTATTCATCTTTTCCACTAAGTCCTTCATGTAATCCGATGTTACAAAACTGGCAACACTCTCTGTTGCAAAAACAGCATCTATGGGCAACTTCGCCTTCGTCCAAACATCAGCTCAAATGGCGAGTAACCGGTTGACCCATGTTTCGTTGCATTGTATGCATAGACCAGATGAGGCAAGTATTTTTTCCAGTTTTCTTTTCTATCCGGTTCTAATGTTCCCAGCATGTCGAGAAGGGTCCTGTTGAATCGTTCTGATTGACCGTTACATTGAGGGTGATAGACAGTTGTCCTGGTTTTCTTCATGTCCAAAAGTATACATAATTCTTTTATTAATTCAGCCTCGAAGTTAGTTCCTTGGTCGGTATGAAGTTTTGCTGGGATACCATAGTGAAGGATGAAGTTGTGTAATAGAGCTTCTGCAGTAGTTTTCGCAGTTTGGTTCTTGGTAGGAACTGCAATTGAATACTTTGTATAGTGGTCAGTTATCACTAAAATATTTCCAATATTTCCTTTGCAGGGGTCTACTGTCAAGAAATCCATACACACAAGTTCAAGTGGGAAGGTCGATGTTATGTTAACTAAAGGTGCTTTACTGGTGTTTGACTTTCTTCTAAGGCATCTAGAACAATTTTCCACATGCTTACCTATCTCCACTGTGTAACCTGGCCAATAAAATCTTTCCTTGGCTAATGAAATAGATCTCTCCTTTCCTGGATGGCCAACATCTGTGTGAATTCCCTTCAATACCTGATCCTTGTAGATTTCTGGTAGAACTAATTGGTAAATATCTTGCTCATTTTCTGTAGACTTTCTGTAAAGCAGACTCCTGATCATTACTAAATTCTTGAAATTTCTTGACATTGTCATGTGTTTACTATCAATTTGTATGGTCTTTTGGCTTGGCATACTCTTATCAATGGTAGCTCTTACCCATACTCCAACTATTGGATCCTTTCTCTGTTGGGTCCGTAACTCACGTATCTCCACTTGGGCCATTGGCTTTGCTGTTTCTGTAACATCTAGACTGTTAAGTGAAGCAGAGGGTAAAATCTATATCAATGGAGAAGTGTGGATTGAATTACAAATGGCTTTAACTGTACTGTTCTCAAGTCTTATCTGATTGTCCTTGCTCTGTGTCTGGGGGTATCTTGAAAGAATATCTGCATCTATGTTTGTTTAACCAGGTCTGTAAATGATATCAAAGTTATAACTACTAAGAGTAGCAACCCAGCGCTGACCTGTCGCGTCTAATTTAGCAGAGGTCAAAACATGTGTCAACGGATTGTTATCTGTGTATACAGTGAAGTGGTTCGGAAGAAGATAATCTGAAAATTTCTCTGTTATAGACCATTTCAATGCCAAAAATTCAAGTTTGAAAGCGCTGTAGGTCGTTTCTGATTTTGCTAAACTCCTGCTTGCATATGCTATCACTCTCTTAGATCCATTTTGGGTTTGATAAAGGACAGCTCCCAATCCTTCAGGGCTTGCATCAGTGTGCAACTCAAAAGGTTCATTCAAGTTTGGATATGCTAAAATTGGTGGTGAAGTGAGGAATTCCTTCAAATGATCGAACGTTCTCTGATGGATCTGTTCCCATTTCCAAGGTTTGTCTGATCCTTTTTTCTTGTATTTCTTTGGTGATGTAGGGGCAAGTAACTCTGCTAAAGGTTTGGTGATTTTAGAAAAGTCCTTAATAAATTTCCTATAGTAACCAGCAACGGCTAGGAATGATCTTAACTCGTTGGCATTCTTTGGAGTCAGATAGTTCTTAATTTTTTCAATTTTCGCAGGGTCGGTTTCTATTCCGTTTTCAGATACAACATGTCCGAGGTACGCAACTCTTCTTTGTAGAAATAACATTTTTCTGCAGATAACTTTATTCCACATTCAGTTAATCTGGTAAGTATCAAATTTAGTCGTTCCAAATGTTGCTGGTATGAATCAGAGAAAACAATCAAATCGTCGAGGTAAATTACGCAAATGTTCATGTTGTAA
Organism: Congeria kusceri; assembly: GCA_027627225.1. Taxonomy (NCBI): domain Eukaryota; kingdom Metazoa; phylum Mollusca; class Bivalvia; order Myida; family Dreissenidae; genus Congeria; species Congeria kusceri. The sequence goes on from CM051038.1 coordinate 14,706,994, forward strand.
TCTCCAAGGCATTCTTCCATCAGTCTTTGATATGTCGCTGGACTGTTGGTTAAACCGAAAGGCATTTTTCTATATTCAAAGAAACCTAGAGGGCCTACCGTGAATGCTGTTCGTTCTTGATGTCCCTTTACTATACTTACCTGATGATATCCACTCTTCATATCTATGGTTGAGAAAAACTTTGCTCCATGGAGACAATCAAATACATCTTCAATCCTAGGTAGAGCATATGCGTCTTTAATAGTTCTGTTGTTTAACATTCTGTAATCTACGCACATGCGTAACTTGCCATTCTTTTTCCGTACTAATACCACATTCGAAGCCCAAGGTGATTTTGATTTAGTTACGATTTCTCCCGCTTAAAGTTGTTCCAAGTGTCTTCTAACTTTTTCAATCATGCCTGGTGGTATCCTGCGAAGACGTTGTTTAAATGGAGTTTCGTTCTCTAGATCTATCCTGTGTTTGATGAAATCACTACTTCCTATGTCCTAGTCTGATTTTGAAAATACATGTTCATGTTTCTTTAAGAGTTCTTTCAGTTGAGTTTCTTCTTCCTTGTTCAAGTTTTCTCCAATGTGAATGTTGTCAAAGATGTTGAAGTTGTTTTCTTGTTCAATATTTTCTAAGACGGCTTCATCAATGTTGATCGGCTGAAGTTCTGCAATAACGGCTCTAGGTGTTATGTTGACTGTGTTATTGGTGAAATTCAAAAGGTTGACAATAACGGTATCATTATTTCCATACTGGAAGTTGACCACTCCTGGTGTAATTTCTACAAAATCTGGTAGCTTAGAATCTTTGGTCTGTGTTATCATTGCTGAAGTGGGTTGATGGTAGATCTCCTTGTCAGTATAACACTGGATGTCAATGGACTGGTTAGGACCAAGAGTAATGTTATTCGGAATTGCATTTCTTTCAGTAGCTATCCTATCATTGTTCCTTTTCAGCTCTCTGTCTCTTATGGTTAAACATCTAAATGCTAAAAACCATGGAGTATGTAAATCTCCACTCAAATATTTTGGACCAAGTTCTGTTTTGCAATTATTCATAAGCTCTTGTAATATGTTAGTATCAAGCAGTATAGGGGTATTCTTATTGTACTCTGTGTCTGGTACAACTAAAAAAAAACATGCCAATGATGCAAGGTTCTTGATCCCTGTATTCATTTCAGCTTCTATCTAACCATGATATGGTAATTTGGTTCCACCAGCACATTCAATATTCAAAATGTTGTTCAATGGCTTCAGATGTTTATGTTTCAGATGAGTTTCAAAAAAATGATTTGCGCATGTTGATACACATGATCCAGTGTCGCACAATGCAGTAGTTGGTGTTCCTTCAATATTAATGCAGTATTCTGAAGTTTTTCCAATAAGTTTTGGGTCTTTCTTCAATTGAGTGCCCATATTGTGACCCTTCAACAAGGCACTTCCTAGTTTTCCGGGCAATCCCGAGCAATATGGCCCCTTCTGTTGCAATTGTAGCAGATTTGTTGGAAAGTGGTTCCAGCAATGGGACGCTGTGGTCTGTATTCACTACTTCCTCTACCATGTCCTCTGTATGGCCTACTTGGTGGTCTATTTCCGCGGCTTCCTCTAAAATGTCTTGGACCCCTGATGCTGTATCCTCTGGGCTGGTAATTCTGGTATTTTGGCTGATACTGTTGATAACCTTGTTGGTAACGTTTACCTTGTTATATCCTGGACCCTGAGAGAAGTTTTGTTGCATCTGTTGACCTGGACTAAATGACTGTTGATCTTGATTAAACTGCTGCTGACTCTGACGTGGTACTTGTTGTGCAGATATACCTTCTTCTTGTGTAGTCTGTTGTTTACATGGCATTGTAGATTTCTCTTTTTCTAGTTTCTCTATCCTCATGTTAAGTTTTTCCAGAAGAGATGACATTTTGTCAATTTGTGTTTCAACCCTATCTTTCTTCTTGTCTGTTTTTACATTCGCAATACATGTTACTGCGTCATTTGGTGTCGATTCATTGTCAAGTTCATTTTCTATTGCCCTCACTTCTTTTCTCAATTTATCGTAGTCACTTATACTCTCAAATTTAAAACCTGACAAGTGTTTCAATCTTGATGACAATCCTTGATAAAATACTCTTCTCAATATATCATCTTTCCTTGATACAGCTTTCATTTCAACTGCTTGAGCAAAAATATTTTCCAGTTTGGCACAATATTGTGTAAGGTTCTCTCCCTTTTCCTGTTTGCAGGCGTAGAACTTCCGTAGAATTGATTCGTTGGTCCCGATGTCGACGTATGTGCTTTCAAATTTGTCCAATATCTCAAATATGTTGGCATTTGTTCCAAGTCTTCGAAGTACGTTAGCTGCTTCTCCTTTACACGAGCGACGAATTCCAAGTAAAATGGTCTCATTGTTGTATGACTTCTCTCGAAGCAGGCATCTAACCTCATAGACCCAAGTCTGGTACGTAACTTCACCTTTTCCCTCCTCTCCGTAAAATATGCTTATCCGTGGTACGTTGACCTGCGTCTTTTGTTTTACGGAGGGCTCATTTTCTACATTCTCCTCCTTTACTTTCGTCTCTCCATATTGTGTCATAAACTTTTTGAGATCTTCTGCATCCTCAAGAGGTGGAACTCCCAACTCCTTGAATAACTCAAGCAATTTCTTTTCCTCTTCTGATGCCATATTTCACACCATGTCACAACTTGGAATAAAATATAATAAACTTAAACACAAACACAAAATATGACAAGAAAATAATTACATTTTCATGCACAAAAACAGCCAAAAATATTCTTAAAAAACACTAATTGCCTTACAAAAATATAATAAATCAAAAGTAATGGATTGGGTTCCTAACTAACTATAGAACACAACACTAAACAGAACTCAACTACAATGGTAACTAAATAATCTAGTGGTGCGCACCATACACTAACTAAACTAACTAACACGTACTCAACTACCTCCTACCTATAAATAAGAATCAATTAACTAACTACACGAACCCAACCATCACATAAAATAATTGCCAGAGAAAAATGAACATGTATGTCACACACAAAAATTCAAATGTCAAAATAAATAAAGTACTAGTAATTCAATGTATTGTAACTAATTAAACAATATAATTACTTCTAAGTGTGATACTATCCTTTTAATTAACAACACAAATCAAGGTGCGTCCCTTTAATCAAAACGCTGAAGTCTTATAGTGTCCCTTTAATTAAAATAATAATTGACAGCGTCCCTTTAATACAATAACATACAAAATACAGCTGTATGCCTTTATACCAAGTGTGGTGCCCCTTTAATTTATCATTCAAAACAAAAGGATGCACCTTTAATTGAAACAAAGTAGTGTACCTTTAAGTCTAAAATAAATTACAATAAATACTAAATCAAAGCGTAATATTAATGTGTCAATCTGTCAAAGTATTATTTTGTGTCTCCTTTTCAAGTGAGAAGACAAAATGGCACAAATTAATACATGTCCTTAAAATCATAAGCAGTCAAAAAGAGTTTTCTGAAATTTATAAATATATTAAATAATTACTGGAAAATCCGGATGCAATGTCCTCAAGTCTGAAATGCAAAGTCAAAATAACAAATGTGTAATAATTTATAATTATCTGAAATTATCTCAAATATTGAATGGAATATTCATATAAATAACTATAACGCTGAAATATAAGCAAGAAACTTATTTGGCAATATAATGAAATCTCTGGAAAAAACAAAATTGGAACAAGCACCGTGAAATCAACTATAGCTTAATTGGAAGGGATCTCAATAGTGAAAACCAAATCAAAATTGCACACTAATCCTATTAATGAGACAATACCAATAAAATCCAGAAAATCACAGGATTATCACACCTAACCCAAATCCATGAATTAAATTGAACAAATCAACCTTGAAATCACTGAATAGAAATTACAGACAGAAAGACAGATACATATTATGGCTGTTATTGAGTCTATACAATAAAAGTGCAATAAAATTCTTTAAAACCCAAGTACCAAACATAAATTAGTATGCATGCAAAGGTAGGGAATGCTCAGTTAAATAGAACCATTACCAATAGTGAAATGTGACAATTTTAAATATTTCTTACAAAAATAATCTCTTCCCAATTACAATAGCACACATCAATTTTTTTATTATTTTTTTTTTCACTTACCACACCTTGAATACAGCAAACACAGGGGGTCACAGGTTAAAACACAGGTAAAACAAGTCTCTAGTCACTGTGTCACTGATGTTTGTTGATGTAATGTTTGTTGATCCCGTATGACGACGACTCCTTTGGTGATGAATCCTCGATGGCCCGAGACAACAGATGATGTCACCCACAAGCGCGCACACGGAACCACAATACTGACGTCCAAACGATTCCTACGGCAACTCACTGGGGGCTCCAATATAACATTTCGTGAGGTCCGCAATATATTTAAAAATGAATCTTTAACTATGTTGACTGGTTTATTCGTGTATATATGTACAAACACCCAGGAAAGATGGTATGTGGCTTGGAAGTCTACAATCTACAGTGAAGCATAGGCTGCTAACACTCTCAATCTGTCTTGCCAATTTAATGATGCTTGTGTTCCAGTTACTGAAGGTTATTGAAGGTTCTGGTTAGTTGTTGATGACAATTATATTTTCAAGATTCAATTAGATTCAATAGTTATGAAAAATATTCAGTTGCAAAACAGCAGGAAAAAAACGGAAGCGGAAGTCACATGATCAACCATAAGTCAACCTAACTACCGAAAACCGCAATAATTATCGAAAACTTGCCTATTTGCAAAAAGACTAAAAGTATATGGGGTAACACACTCCCCCTCTTCGAGAAAAGTCGTCCCGACTTAAAACCTAAGACAATATCAAAACAATTCAACACACCTGAGCAGTAACAGAGACCAAAGCTTTCTCTGATGCAATACCCAAGGCAAACCAGAAATAGAAACACACAAAGAACAATACTCCCCAGACCGAACCTCGACGATAACTTAAAGGTCCCATGGCTACACTATAGTAGAATTTTTTTTTAATAAACATAAACATATATCTGCATCAACGATAATTCTGAAAATGAAATAAATTCATAAATTATTTTCTTTTTTTCTTAGATACAGATCTGAAAAGAATCAAATTATGTACAAACTAATTACACATGCATGTACAAACAAGTTCTTGTTTGCCTCTCCCCTGCCTGAAGAAAATCAAAATTATAACTGAAACAAAATACAGTTATATATGATGGTATCAAGAATACATATATCTGGCAAAAGTCAAAAACTTATAGTACACAGCATGACCAACATAAAACAAGATAAAAACTAAAACACATGAATACACACATCTACTTATTTATAACAGAAGAAATTAACTTTGCTGTGAGATTGACTTGCTCCATATGAAGTTTTAACAGTTTATCTACAGCTTCCTTATCACTTGCTGTTTGTTGATATACATGGTAGTCTCCAAACCAGTTCGGTTTCGTTCGAACCCTAGACGATCTTCTAAGGCCTTCTTGTCTACTGCTGTATTCAGTATTCCTTACTTCGTTAGCGCCATCTTCTTCGACTTCATTGTCTTCTTCATTATCCTCATTTTTTTTCTCATCATTCCTCTGAGATTCTTGTAGAGAATTTCTTCCTTCCTTACTATCATCCACTTCATCACGCTGGCGCTCTTGTATTTGCTTATCTTCAGTTTTCTCAATTATTTTCTCTCTTTCTTGACTTTCGCTGTGACCGGCCGGTCGACTGTCAGCCCCTGTGAGGGATATGAATCCAACTTCTTCTTCTGAATCTGACTCAGCTTTCTGTTCCATATTCCTTTCATCTTTGAATTCCTTTAGTTTCTTCTTTGCATTCTTCAAAGATTTCCTTCTGTCATTTTCCAAACTTCTAGTTTCTTCTGATGCCTCAATCAACAGCAAGTGATTCCGGTGTAATTTCTTAACCTCTCCATCTTCAGACTTTACGAGGTAAACCGGAATATCCTTATTTGGTTGTTCTATGACCTTGTATGGACTTTCCTCAAATTTATCTGCTATTTTATGTTTCCCTTTATGAGCCAATATCTTCACAAGTACTGTATCATTAACTCTCAATTCTGATGCGTTAGCTTTTCTATCAAAGTACTTCTTCTGTTTTATTTTAGATTTTTCCAATGCCTCGTTTGCTATCAATCTTGAGGTATTCATCTTTTCCACTAAGTCCTTCATGTAATCCGATGTTACAAAACTGGCAACACTCTCTGTTGCAAAAACAGCATCTATGGGCAACTTCGCCTTCGTCCAAACATCAGCTCAAATGGCGAGTAACCGGTTGACCCATGTTTCGTTGCATTGTATGCATAGACCAGATGAGGCAAGTATTTTTTCCAGTTTTCTTTTCTATCCGGTTCTAATGTTCCCAGCATGTCGAGAAGGGTCCTGTTGAATCGTTCTGATTGACCGTTACATTGAGGGTGATAGACAGTTGTCCTGGTTTTCTTCATGTCCAAAAGTATACATAATTCTTTTATTAATTCAGCCTCGAAGTTAGTTCCTTGGTCGGTATGAAGTTTTGCTGGGATACCATAGTGAAGGATGAAGTTGTGTAATAGAGCTTCTGCAGTAGTTTTCGCAGTTTGGTTCTTGGTAGGAACTGCAATTGAATACTTTGTATAGTGGTCAGTTATCACTAAAATATTTCCAATATTTCCTTTGCAGGGGTCTACTGTCAAGAAATCCATACACACAAGTTCAAGTGGGAAGGTCGATGTTATGTTAACTAAAGGTGCTTTACTGGTGTTTGACTTTCTTCTAAGGCATCTAGAACAATTTTCCACATGCTTACCTATCTCCACTGTGTAACCTGGCCAATAAAATCTTTCCTTGGCTAATGAAATAGATCTCTCCTTTCCTGGATGGCCAACATCTGTGTGAATTCCCTTCAATACCTGATCCTTGTAGATTTCTGGTAGAACTAATTGGTAAATATCTTGCTCATTTTCTGTAGACTTTCTGTAAAGCAGACTCCTGATCATTACTAAATTCTTGAAATTTCTTGACATTGTCATGTGTTTACTATCAGTTTGTATGGTCTTTTGGCTTGGCATACTCTTATCAATGGTAGCTCTTACCCATACTCCAACTATTGGATCCTTTCTCTGTTGGGTCCGTAACTCACGTATCTCCACTTGGGCCATTGGCTTTGCTGTTTCTGTAACATCTAGACTGTTAAGTGAAGCAGAGGGTAAAATCTATATCAATGGAGAAGTGTGGATTGAATTACAAATGGCTTTAACTGTACTGTTCTCAAGTCTTATCTGATTGTCCTTGCTCTGTGTCTGGGGGTATCTTGAAAGAATATCTGCATCTATGTTTGTTGAACCAGGTCTGTAAATGATATCAAAGTTATAACTACTAAGAGTAGCAACCCAGCGCTGACCTGTCGCGTCTAATTTAGCAGAGGTCAAAACATGTGTCAACGGATTGTTATCTGTGTATACAGTGAAGTGGTTCGGAAGAAGATAATCTGAAAATTTCTCTGTTATAGACCATTTCAATGCCAAAAATTCAAGTTTGAAAGCGCTGTAGGTCGTTTCTGATTTTGCTAAACTCCTGCTTGCATATGCTATCACTCTCTTAGATCCATTTTGGGTTTGATAAAGGACAGCTCCCAATCCTTCAGGGCTTGCATCAGTGTGCAACTCAAAAGGTTCATTCAAGTTTGGATATGCTAAAATTGGTGGTGAAGTGAGGAATTCCTTCAAATGATCGAACGTTCTCTGATGGATCTGTTCCCATTTCCAAGGTTTGTCTGATCCTTTTTTCTTGTATTTCTTTGGTGATGTAGGGGCAAGTAACTCTGCTAAAGGTTTGGTGATTTTAGAAAAGTCCTTAATAAATTTCCTATAGTAACCAGCAACGGCTAGGAATGATCTTAACTCGTTGGCATTCTTTGGAGTCAGATAGTTCTTAATTTTTTCAATTTTCGCAGGGTCGGTTTCTATTCCGTTTTCAGATACAACATGTCCGAGGTACGCAACTCTTCTTTGTAGAAATAACATTTTTCTGCAGATAACTTTATTCCACATTCAGTTAATCTGGTAAGTATCAAATTTAGTCGTTCCAAATGTTGCTGGTATGAATCAGAGAAAACAATCAAATCGTCGAGGTAAATTACGCAAATGTTCATGTTGTAATCTCCAAGGCATTCTTCCATCAGTCTTTGATATGTCGCTGGACTGTTGGTTAAACCGAAAGGCATTTTTCTATATTCAAAGAAACCTAGAGGGCCTACCGTGAATGCTGTTCGTTCTTGATGTCCCTTTACTATACTTACCTGATGATATCCACTCTTCATATCTATGGTTGAGAAAAACTTTGCTCCATGGAGACAATCAAATACATCTTCAATCCTAGGTAGAGCATATGCGTCTTTAATAGTTCTGTTGTTTAACATTCTGTAATCTACGCACATGCGTAACTTGCCATTCTTTTTCCGTACTAATACCACATTCGAAGCCCAAGGTGATTTTGATTTAGTTACGATTTCTCCCGCTTAAAGTTGTTCCAAGTGTCTTCTAACTTTTTCAATCATGCCTGGTGGTATCCTGCGAAGACGTTGTTTAAATGGAGTTTCGTTCTCTAGATCTATCCTGTGTTTGATGAAATCACTACTTCCTATGTCCTAGTCTGATTTTGAAAATACATGTTCATGTTTCTTTAAGAGTTCTTTCAGTTGAGTTTCTTCTTCCTTGTTCAAGTTTTCTCCAATGTGAATGTTGTCAAAGATGTTGAAGTTGTTTTCTTGTTCAATATTTTCTAAGACGGCTTCATCAATGTTGATCGGCTGAAGTTCCGCAATAACGGCTCTAGGTGTTATGTTGACTGTGTTATTGGTGAAATTCAAAAGGTTGACAATAACGGTATCATTATTTCCATACTGGAAGTTGACCACTCCTGGTGTAATTTCTACAAAATCTGGTAGCTTAGAATCTTTGGTCTGTGTTATCATTGCTGAAGTGGGTTGATGGTAGATCTACTTGTCAGTATAACACTGGATGTCAATGGACTGGTTAGGACCAAGAGTAATGTTATTCGGAATTGCATTTCTTTCAGTAGCTATCCTATCATTGTTCCTTTTCAGCTCTCTGTCTCTTATGGTTAAACATCTAAATGCTAAAAACCATGGAGTATGTAAATCTCCACTCAAATATTTTGGACCAAGTTCTGTTTTGCAATTATTCATAAGCTCTTGTAATATGTTAGTATCAAGCAGTATAGGGGTATTCTTATTGTACTCTGTGTCTGGTACAACTAAAAAAAAACATGCCAATGATGCAAGGTTCTTGATCCCTGTATTCATTTCAGCTTCTATCTAACCATGATATGGTAATTTGGTTCCACCAGCACATTCAATATTCAAAATGTTGTTCAATGGCTTCAGATGTTTATGTTTCAGATGAGTTTAAAAAAAATGATTTGCGCATGTTGATACACATGATCCAGTGTCGCACAATGCAGTAGTTGGTGTTCCTTCAATATTAATGCAGTATTCTGAAGTTTTTCCAATAAGTTTTGGGTCTTTCTTCAATTGAGTGCCCATATTGTGACCCTTCAACAAGGCACTTCCTAGTTTTCCGGGCAATCCCGAGCAATATGGCCCCTTCTGTTGCAATTGTAGCAGATTTGTTGGAAAGTGGTTCCAGCAATGGGACGCTGTGGTCTGTATTCACTACTTCCTCTACCATGTCCTCTGTATGGCCTACTTGGTGGTCTATTTCCGCGGCTTCCTCTAAAATGTCTTGGACCCCTGATGCTGTATCCTCTGGGCTGGTAATTCTGGTATTTTGGCTGATACTGTTGATAACCTTGTTGGTAACGTTTACCTTGTTATATCCTGGACCCTGAGAGAAGTTTTGTTGCATCTGTTGACCTGGACTAAATGACTGTTGATCTTGATTAAACTGCTGCTGACTCTGACGTGGTACTTGTTGTGCAGATATACCTTCTTCTTGTGTAGTCTGTTGTTTACATGGCATTGTAGATTTCTCTTTTTCTAGTTTCTCTATCCTCATGTTAAGTTTTTCCAGAAGAGATGACATTTTGTCAATTTGTGTTTCAACCCTATCTTTCTTCTTGTCTGTTTTTACATTCGCAATACATGTTGATGCGTCATTTGGTGTCGATTCATTGTCAAGTTCATTTTCTATTGCCCTCACTTCTTTTCTCAATTTATCGTAGTCACTTATACTCTCAAATTTAAAACCTGACAAGTGTTTCAATCTTGATGACAATCCTTGATAAAATACTCTTCTCAATATATCATCTTTCCTTGATACAGCTTTCATTTCAACTGCTTGAGCAAAAATATTTTCCAGTTTGGCACAATATTGTGTAAGGTTCTCTCCCTTTTCCTGTTTGCAGGCGTAGAACTTCCGTAGAATTGATTCGTTGGTCCCGATGTCGACGTATGTGCTTTCAAATTTGTCCAATATCTCAAATATGTTGGCATTTGTTCCAAGTCTTCGAAGTACGTTAGCTGCTTCTCCTTTACACGAGCGACGAATTCCAAGTAAAATGGTCTCATTGTTGTATGACTTCTCTCGAAGCAGGCATCTAACCTCATAGACCCAAGTCTGGTACGTAACTTCACCTTTTCCCTCCTCTCCGTAAAATATGCTTATCCGTGGTACGTTGACCTGCGTCTTTTGTTTTACGGAGGGCTCATTTTCTACATTCTCCTCCTTTACTTTCGTCTCTCCATATTGTGTCATAAACTTTTTGAGATCTTCTGCATCCTCAAGAGGTGGAACTCCCAACTCCTTGAATAACTCAAGCAATTTCTTTTCCTCTTCTGATGCCATATTTCACACCATGTCACAACTTGGAATAAAATATAATAAACTTAAACACAAACACAAAATATGACAAGAAAATAATTACATTTTCATGCACAAAAACAGCCAAAAATATTCTTAAAAAACACTAATTGCCTTACAAAAATATAATAAATCAAAAGTAATGGATTGGGTTCCTAACTAACTATAGAACACAACACTAAACAGAACTCAACTACAATGGTAACTAAATAATCTAGTGGTGCGCACCATACACTAACTAAACTAACTAACACGTACTCAACTACCTCCTACCTATAAATAAGAATCAATTAACTAACTACACGAACCCAACCATCACATAAAATAATTGCCAGAGAAAAATGAACATGTATGTCACACAAAAAAATTCAAATGTCAAAATAAATAAAGTACTAGTAATTCAATGTATTGTAACTAATTAAACAATATAATTACTTCTAAGTGTGATACTATCCTTTTAATTAACAACACAAATCAAGGTGCGTCCCTTTAATCAAAACGCTGAAGTCTTATAGTGTCCCTTTAATTAAAATAATAATTGACAGCGTCCCTTTAATACAATAACATACAAAATACAGCTGTATGCCTTTATACCAAGTGTGGTGCCCCTTTAATTTATCATTCAAAACAAAAGGATGCACCTTTAATTGAAACAAAGTAGTGTACCTTTAAGTCTAAAATAAATTACAATAAATACTAAATCAAAGCGTAATATTAATGTGTCAATCTGTCAAAGTATTATTTTGTGTCTCCTTTTCAAGTGAGAAGACAAAATGGCACAAATTAATACATGTCCTTAAAATCATAAGCAGTCAAAAAGAGTTTTCTGAAATTTATAAATATATTAAATAATTACTGGAAAATCCGGATGCAATGTCCTCAAGTCTGAAATGCAAAGTCAAAATAACAAATGTGTAATAATTTATAATTATCTGAAATTATCTCAAATATTGAATGGAATATTCATATAAATAACTATAACGCTGAAATATAAGCAAGAAACTTATTTGGCAATATAATGAAATCTCTGGAAAAAACAAAATTGGAACAAGCACCGTGAAATCAACTATAGCTTAATTGGAAGGGATCTCAATAGTGAAAACCAAATCAAAATTGCACACTAATCCTATTAATGAGACAATACCAATAAAATCCAGAAAATCACAGGATTATCACACCTAACCCAAATCCATGAATTAAATTGAACAAATCAACCTTGAAATCACTGAATAGAAATTACAGACAGAAAGACAGATACATATTATGGCTGTTATTGAGTCTATACAATAAAAGTGCAATAAAATTCTTTAAAACCCAAGTACCAAACATAAATTAGTATGCATGCAAAGGTAGGGAATGCTCAGTTAAATAGAACCATTACCAATAGTGAAATGTGACAATTTTAAATATTTCTTACAAAAATAATCTCTTCCCAATTACAATAGCACACATCAATTTTTTTATTATTTTTTTTTTCACTTACCACACCTTGAATACAGCAAACACAGGGGGTCACAGGTTAAAACACAGGTAAAACAAGTCTCTAGTCACTGTGTCACTGATGTTTGTTGATGTAATGTTTGTTGATCCCGTATGACGACGACTCCTTTGGTGATGAATCCTCGATGGCCCGAGACAACAGATGATGTCACCCACAAGCGCGCACACGGAACCACAATACTGACGTCCAAACGATTCCTACGGCAACTCACTGGGGGCTCCAATATAACATTTCGTGAGGTCCGCAATATATTTAAAAATGAATCTTTAACTATGTTGACTGGTTTATTCGTGTATATATGTACAAACACCCAGGAAAGATGGTATGTGGCTTGGAAGTCTACAATCTACAGTGAAGCATAGGCTGCTAACACTCTCAATCTGTCTTGCCAATTTAATGATGCTTGTGTTCCAGTTACTGAAGGTTATTGAAGGTTCTGGTTAGTTGTTGATGACAATTATATTTTCAAGATTCAATTAGATTCAATAGTTATGAAAAATATTCAGTTGCAAAACAGCAGGAAAAAAACGGAAGCGGAAGTCACATGATCAACCATAAGTCAACCTAACTACCGAAAACCGCAATAATTATCGAAAACTTGCCTATTTGCAAAAAGACTAAAAGTATATGGGGTAACACACTCCCCCTCTTCGAGAAAAGTCGTCCCGACTTAAAACCTAAGACAATATCAAAACAATTCAACACACCTGAGCAGTAACAGAGACCAAAGCTTTCTCTGATGCAATACCCAAGGCAAACCAGAAATAGAAACACACAAAGAACAATACTCCCCAGACCGAACCTCGACGATAACTTAAAGGTCCCATGGCTACACTATAGTAGAATTTTTTTTTAATAAACATAAACATATATCTGCATCAACGATAATTCTGAAAATGAAATAAATTCATAAATTATTTTCTTTTTTTCTTAGATACAGATCTGAAAAGAATCAAATTATGTACAAACTAATTACACATGCATGTACAAACAAGTTCTTGTTTGCCTCTCCCCTGCCTGAAGAAAATCAAAATTATAACTGAAACAAAATACAGTTATATATGATGGTATCAAGAATACATATATCTGGCAAAAGTCAAAAACTTATAGTACACAGCATGACCAACATAAAACAAGATAAAAACTAAAACACATGAATACACACATCTACTTATTTATAACAGAAGAAATTAACTTTGCTGTGAGATTGACTTGCTCCATATGAAGTTTTAACAGTTTATCTACAGCTTCCTTATCACTTGCTGTTTGTTGATATACATGGTAGTCTCCAAACCAGTTCGGTTTCGTTCGAACCCTAGACGATCTTCTAAGGCCTTCTTGTCTACTGCTGTATTCAGTATTCCTTACTTCGTTAGCGCCATCTTCTTCGACTTCATTGTCTTCTTCATTATCCTCATTTTTTTTCTCATCATTCCTCTGAGATTCTTGTAGAGAATTTCTTCCTTCCTTACTATCATCCACTTCATCACGCTGGCGCTCTTGTATTTGCTTATCTTCAGTTTTCTCAATTATTTTCTCTCTTTCTTGACTTTCGCTGTGACCGGCCGGTCGACTGTCAGCCCCTGTGAGGGATATGAATCCAACTTCTTCTTCTGAATCTGACTCAGCTTTCTGTTCCATATTCCTTTCATCTTTGAATTCCTTTAGTTTCTTCTTTGCATTCTTCAAAGATTTCCTTCTGTCATTTTCCAAACTTCTAGTTTCTTCTGATGCCTCAATCAACAGCAAGTGATTCCGGTGTAATTTCTTAACCTCTCCATCTTCAGACTTTACGAGGTAAACCGGAATATCCTTATTTGGTTGTTCTATGACCTTGTATGGACTTTCCTCAAATTTATCTGCTATTTTATGTTTCCCTTTATGAGCCAATATCTTCACAAGTACTGTATCATTAACTCTCAATTCTGATGCGTTAGCTTTTCTATCAAAGTACTTCTTCTGTTTTATTTTAGATTTTTCCAATGCCTCGTTTGCTATCAATCTTGAGGTATTCATCTTTTCCACTAAGTCCTTCATGTAATCCGATGTTACAAAACTGGCAACACTCTCTGTTGCAAAAACAGCATCTATGGGCAACTTCGCCTTCGTCCAAACATCAGCTCAAATGGCGAGTAACCGGTTGACCCATGTTTCGTTGCATTGTATGCATAGACCAGATGAGGCAAGTATTTTTTCCAGTTTTCTTTTCTATCCGGTTCTAATGTTCCCAGCATGTCGAGAAGGGTCCTGTTGAATCGTTCTGATTGACCGTTACATTGAGGGTGATAGACAGTTGTCCTGGTTTTCTTCATGTCCAAAAGTATACATAATTCTTTTATTAATTCAGCCTCGAAGTTAGTTCCTTGGTCGGTATGAAGTTTTGCTGGGATACCATAGTGAAGGATGAAGTTGTGTAATAGAGCTTCTGCAGTAGTTTTCGCAGTTTGGTTCTTGGTAGGAACTGCAATTGAATACTTTGTATAGTGGTCAGTTATCACTTAAATATTTCCAATATTTCCTTTGCAGGGTCTACTGTCAAGAAATCCATACACACAAGTTCAAGTGGGAAGGTCGATGTTATGTTAACTAAAGGTGCTTTACTGGTGTTTGACTTTCTTCTAAGGCATCTAGAACAATTTTCCACATGCTTACCTATCTCCACTGTGTAACCTGGCCAATAAAATCTTTCCTTGGCTAATGAAATAGATCTCTCCTTTCCTGGATGGCCAACATCTGTGTGAATTCCCTTCAATACCTGATCCTTGTAGATTTCTGGTAGAACTAATTGGTAAATATCTTGCTCATTTTCTGTAGACTTTCTGTAAAGCAGACTCCTGATCATTACTAAATTCTTGAAATTTCTTGACATTGTCATGTGTTTACTATCAGTTTGTATGGTCTTTTGGCTTGGCATACTCTTATCAATGGTAGCTCTTACCCATACTCCAACTATTGGATCCTTTCTCTGTTGGGTCCGTAACTCACGTATCTCCACTTGGGCCATTGGCTTTGCTGTTTCTGTAACATCTAGACTGTTAAGTGAAGCAGAGGGTAAAATCTATATCAATGGAGAAGTGTGGATTGAATTACAAATGGCTTTAACTGTACTGTTCTCAAGTCTTATCTGATTGTCCTTGCTCTGTGTCTGGGGGTATCTTGAAAGAATATCTGCATCTATGTTTGTTGAACCAGGTCTGTAAATGATATCAAAGTTATAACTACTAAGAGTAGCAACCCAGCGCTGACCTGTCGCGTCTAATTTAGCAGAGGTCAAAACATGTGTCAACGGATTGTTATCTGTGTATACAGTGAAGTGGTTCGGAAGAAGATAATCTGAAAATTTCTCTGTTATAGACCATTTCAATGCCAAAAATTCAAGTTTGAAAGCGCTGTAGGTCGTTTCTGATTTTGCTAAACTCCTGCTTGCATATGCTATCACTCTCTTAGATCCATTTTGGGTTTGATAAAGGACAGCTCCCAATCCTTCAGGGCTTGCATCAGTGTGCAACTCAAAAGGTTCATTCAAGTTTGGATATGCTAAAATTGGTGGTGAAGTGAGGAATTCCTTCAAATGATCGAACGTTCTCTGATGGATCTGTTCCCATTTCCAAGGTTTGTCTGATCCTTTTTTCTTGTATTTCTTTGGTGATGTAGGGGCAAGTAACTCTGCTAAAGGTTTGGTGATTTTAGAAAAGTCCTTAATAAATTTCCTATAGTAACCAGCAACGGCTAGGAATGATCTTAACTCGTTGGCATTCTTTGGAGTCAGATAGTTCTTAATTTTTTCAATTTTCGAAGGGTCGGTTTCTATTCCGTTTTCAGATACAACATGTCCGAGGTACGCAACTCTTCTTTGTAGAAATAACATTTTTCTGCAGATAACTTTATTCCACATTCAGTTAATCTGGTAAGTATCAAATTTAGTCGTTCCAAATGTTGCTGGTATGAATCAGAGAAAACAATCAAATCGTCGAGGTAAATTACGCAAATGTTCATGTTGTAATCTCCAAGGCATTCTTCCATCAGTCTTTGATATGTCGCTGGACTGTTGGTTAAACCGAAAGGCATTTTTCTATATTCAAAGAAACCTAGAGGGCCTACCGTGAATGCTGTTCGTTCTTGATGTCCCTTTACTATACTTACCTGATGATATCCACTCTTCATATCTATGGTTGAGAAAAACTTTGCTCCATGGAGACAATCAAATACATCTTCAATCCTAGGTAGAGCATATGCGTCTTTAATAGTTCTGTTGTTTAACATTCTGTAATCTACGCACATGCGTAACTTGCCATTCTTTTTCCGTACTAATACCACATTCGAAGCCCAAGGTGATTTTGATTTAGTTACGATTTCTCCCGCTTAAAGTTGTTCCAAGTGTCTTCTAACTTTTTCAATCATGCCTGGTGGTATCCTGCGAAGACGTTGTTTAAATGGAGTTTCGTTCTCTAGATCTATCCTGTGTTTGATGAAATCACTACTTCCTATGTCCTAGTCTGATTTTGAAAATACATGTTCATGTTTCTTTAAGAGTTCTTTCAGTTGAGTTTCTTCTTCCTTGTTCAAGTTTTCTCCAATGTGAATGTTGTCAAAGATGTTGAAGTTGTTTTCTTGTTCAATATTTTCTAAGACGGCTTCATCAATGTTGATCGGCTGAAGTTCCGCAATAACGGCTCTAGGTGTTATGTTGACTGTGTTATTGGTGAAATTCAAAAGGTTGACAATAACGGTATCATTATTTCCATACTGGAAGTTGACCACTCCTGGTGTAATTTCTACAAAATCTGGTAGCTTAGAATCTTTGGTCTGTGTTATCATTGCTGAAGTGGGTTGATGGTAGATCTACTTGTCAGTATAACACTGGATGTCAATGGACTGGTTAGGACCAAGAGTAATGTTATTCGGAATTGCATTTCTTTCAGTAGCTATCCTATCATTGTTCCTTTTCAGCTCTCTGTCTCTTATGGTTAAACATCTAAATGCTAAAAACCATGGAGTATGTAAATCTCCACTCAAATATTTTGGACCAAGTTCTGTTTTGCAATTATTCATAAGCTCTTGTAATATGTTAGTATCAAGCAGTATAGGGGTATTCTTATTGTACTCTGTGTCTGGTACAACTAAAAAAAAACATGCCAATGATGCAAGGTTCTTGATCCCTGTATTCATTTCAGCTTCTATCTAACCATGATATGGTAATTTGGTTCCACCAGCACATTCAATATTCAAAATGTTGTTCAATGGCTTCAGATGTTTATGTTTCAGATGAGTTTCAAAAAAATGATTTGCGCATGTTGATACACATGATCCAGTGTCGCACAATGCAGTAGTTGGTGTTCCTTCAATATTAATGCAGTATTCTGAAGTTTTTCCAATAAGTTTTGGGTCTTTCTTCAATTGAGTGCCCATATTGTGACCCTTCAACAAGGCACTTCCTAGTTTTCCGGGCAATCCCGAGCAATATGGCCCCTTCTGTTGCAATTGTAGCAGATTTGTTGGAAAGTGGTTCCAGCAATGGGACGCTGTGGTCTGTATTCACTACTTCCTCTACCATGTCCTCTGTATGGCCTACTTGGTGGTCTATTTCCGCGGCTTCCTCTAAAATGTCTTGGACCCCTGATGCTGTATCCTCTGGGCTGGTAATTCTGGTATTTTGGCTGATACTGTTGATAACCTTGTTGGTAACGTTTACCTTGTTATATCCTGGACCCTGAGAGAAGTTTTGTTGCATCTGTTGACCTGGACTAAATGACTGTTGATCTTGATTAAACTGCTGCTGACTCTGACGTGGTACTTGTTGTGCAGATATACCTTCTTCTTGTGTAGTCTGTTGTTTACATGGCATTGTAGATTTCTCTTTTTCTAGTTTCTCTATCCTCATGTTAAGTTTTTCCAGAAGAGATGACATTTTGTCAATTTGTGTTTCAACCCTATCTTTCTTCTTGTCTGTTTTTACATTCGCAATACATGTTACTGCGTCATTTGGTGTCGATTCATTGTCAAGTTCATTTTCTATTGCCCTCACTTCTTTTCTCAATTTATCGTAGTCACTTATACTCTCAAATTTAAAACCTGACAAGTGTTTCAATCTTGATGACAATCCTTGATAAAATACTCTTCTCAATATATCATCTTTCCTTGATACAGCTTTCATTTCAACTGCTTGAGCAAAAATATTTTCCAGTTTGGCACAATATTGTGTAAGGTTCTCTCCCTTTTCCTGTTTGCAGGCGTAGAACTTCCGTAGAATTGATTCGTTGGTCCCGATGTCGACGTATGTGCTTTCAAATTTGTCCAATATCTCAAATATGTTGGCATTTGTTCCAAGTCTTCGAAGTACGTTAGCTGCTTCTCCTTTACACGAGCGACGAATTCCAAGTAAAATGGTCTCATTGTTGTATGACTTCTCTCGAAGCAGGCATCTAACCTCATAGACCCAAGTCTGGTACGTAACTTCACCTTTTCCCTCCTCTCCGTAAAATATGCTTATCCGTGGTACGTTGACCTGCGTCTTTTGTTTTACGGAGGGCTCATTTTCTACATTCTCCTCCTTTACTTTCGTCTCTCCATATTGTGTCATAAACTTTTTGAGATCTTCTGCATCCTCAAGAGGTGGAACTCCCAACTCCTTGAATAACTCAAGCAATTTCTTTTCCTCTTCTGATGCCATATTTCACACCATGTCACAACTTGGAATAAAATATAATAAACTTAAACACAAACACAAAATATGACAAGAAAATAATTACATTTTCATGCACAAAAACAGCCAAAAATATTCTTAAAAAACACTAATTGCCTTACAAAAATATAATAAATCAAAAGTAATGGATTGGGTTCCTAACTAACTATAGAACACAACACTAAACAGAACTCAACTACAATGGTAACTAAATAATCTAGTGGTGCGCACCATACACTAACTAAACTAACTAACACGTACTCAACTACCTCCTACCTATAAATAAGAATCAATTAACTAACTACACGAACCCAACCATCACATAAAATAATTGCCAGAGAAAAATGAACATGTATGTCACACAAAAAAATTCAAATGTCAAAATAAATAAAGTACTAGTAATTCAATGTATTGTAACTAATTAAACAATATAATTACTTCTAAGTGTGATACTATCCTTTTAATTAACAACACAAATCAAGGTGCGTCCCTTTAATCAAAACGCTGAAGTCTTATAGTGTCCCTTTAATTAAAATAATAATTGACAGCGTCCCTTTAATACAATAACATACAAAATACAGCTGTATGCCTTTATACCAAGTGTGGTGCCACTTTAATTTATCATTCAAAACAAAAGGATGCACCTTTAATTGAAACAAAGTAGTGTACCTTTAAGTCTAAAATAAATTACAATAAATACTAAATCAAAGCGTAATATTAATGTGTCAATCTGTCAAAGTATTATTTTGTGTCTCCTTTTCAAGTGAGAAGACAAAATGGCACAAATTAATACATGTCCTTAAAATCATAAGCAGTCAAAAAGAGTTTTCTGAAATTTATAAATATATTAAATAATTACTGGAAAATCCGGATGCAATGTCCTCAAGTCTGAAATGCAAAGTCAAAATAACAAATGTGTAATAATTTATAATTATCTGAAATTATCTCAAATATTGAATGGAATATTCATATAAATAACTATAACGCTGAAATATAAACAAGAAACTTATTTGGCAATATAATGAAATCTCTGGAAAAAACAAAATTGGAACAAGCACCGTGAAATCAACTATAGCTTAATTGGAAGGGATCTCAATAGTGAAAACCAAATCAAAATTGCACACTAATCCTATTAATGAGACAATACCAATAAAATCCAGAAAATCACAGGATTATCACACCTAACCCAAATCCATGAATTAAATTGAACAAATCAACCTTGAAATCACTGAATAGAAAGTACAGACAGAAAGACAGATACATATTATGGCTGTTATTGAGTCTATACAATAAAAGTGCAATAAAATTCTTTAAAACCCAAGTACCAAACATAAATTAGTATGCATGCAAAGGTAGGGAATGCTCAGTTAAATAGAACCATTACCAATAGTGAATTGTGACAATTTTAAACATTTCTTACAAAAATAATCTCTTCCCAATTACAATAGCACACATCAATTTTTTTATTATTTTTTTTTTCACTTACCACACCTTGAATACAGCAAACACAGGGGGTCACAGGTTAAAACACAGGTAAAACAAGTCTCTAGTCACTGTGTCACTGATGTTTGTTGATGTAATGTTTGTTGATCCCGTATGACGACGACTCCTTTGGTGATGAATCCTCGATGGCCCGAGACAACAGATGATGTCACCCACAAGCGCGCACACGGAACCACAATACTGACGTCCAAACGATTCCTACGGCAACTCACTGGGGGCTCCAATATAACATTTCGTGAGGTCCGCAATATATTTAAAAATGAATCTTTAACTATGTTGACTGGTTTATTCGTGTATATATGTACAAACACCCAGGAAAGATGGTATGTGGCTTGGAAGTCTACAATCTACAGTGAAGCATAGGCTGCTAACACTCTCAATCTGTCTTGCCAATTTAATGATGCTTGTGTTCCAGTTACTGAAGGTTACTGAAGGTTCTGGTTAGTTGTTGATGACAATTATATTTTCAAGATTCAATTAGATTCAATAGTTATGAAAAATATTCAGTTGCAAAACAGCAGGAAAAAAACGGAAGCGGAAGTCACATGATCAACCATAAGTCAACCTAACTACCGAAAACCGCAATAATTATCGAAAACTTGCCTATTTGCAAAAAGACTAAAAGTATATGGGGTAACACACTCCCCCTCTTCGAGAAAAGTCGTCCCGACTTAAAACCTAAGACAATATCAAAACAATTCAACACACCTGAGCAGTAACAGAGACCAAAGCTTTCTCTGATGCAATACCCAAGGCAAACCAGAAATAGAAACACACAAAGAACAATACTCCCCAGACCGAACCTCGACGATAACTTAAAGGTCCCATGGCTACACTATAGTAGAATTTTTTTTTAATAAACATAAACATATATCTGCATCAACGATAATTCTGAAAATGAAATAAATTCATAAATTATTTTCTTTTTTTCTTAGATACAGATCTGAAAAGAATCAAATTATGTACAAACTAATTACACATGCATGTACAAACAAGTTCTTGTTTGCCTCTCCCCTGCCTGAAGAAAATCAAAATTATAACTGAAACAAAATACAGTTATATATGATGGTATCAAGAATACATATATCTGGCAAAAGTCAAAAACTTATAGTACACAGCATGACCAACATAAAACAAGATAAAAACTAAAACACATGAATACACACATCTACTTATTTATAACAGAAGAAATTAACTTTGCTGTGAGATTGACTTGCTCCATATGAAGTTTTAACAGTTTATCTACAGCTTCCTTATCACTTGCTGTTTGTTGATATACATGGTAGTCTCCAAACCAGTTCGGTTTCGTTCGAACCCTAGACGATCTTCTAAGGCCTTCTTGTCTACTGCGTATTCAGTATTCCTTACTTCGTTAGCGCCATCTTCTTCGACTTCATTGTCTTCTTCATTATCCTCATTTTTTTTCTCATCATTCCTCTGAGATTCTTGTAGAGAATTTCTTCCTTCCTTACTATCATCCACTTCATCACGCTGGCGCTCTTGTATTTGCTTATCTTCAGTTTTCTCAATTATTTTCTCTCTTTCTTGACTTTCGCTGTGACCGGCCGGTCGACTGTCAGCCCCTGTGAGGGATATGAATCCAACTTCTTCTTCTGAATCTGACTCAGCTTTCTGTTCCATATTCCTTTCATCTTTGAATTCCTTTAGTTTCTTCTTTGCATTCTTCAAAGATTTCCTTCTGTCATTTTCCAAACTTCTAGTTTCTTCTGATGCCTCAATCAACAGCAAGTGATTCCGGTGTAATTTCTTAACCTCTCCATCTTCAGACTTTACGAGGTAAACCGGAATATCCTTATTTGGTTGTTCTATGACCTTGTATGGACTTTCCTCAAATTTATCTGCTATTTTATGTTTCCCTTTATGAGCCAATATCTTCACAAGTACTGTATCATTAACTCTCAATTCTGATGCGTTAGCTTTTCTATCAAAGTACTTCTTCTGTTTTATTTTAGATTTTTCCAATGCCTCGTTTGCTATCAATCTTGAGGTATTCATCTTTTCCACTAAGTCCTTCATGTAATCCGATGTTACAAAACTGGCAACACTCTCTGTTGCAAAAACAGCATCTATGGGCAACTTCGCCTTCGTCCAAACATCAGCTCAAATGGCGAGTAACCGGTTGACCCATGTTTCGTTGCATTGTATGCATAGACCAGATGAGGCAAGTATTTTTTCCAGTTTTCTTTTCTATCCGGTTCTAATGTTCCCAGCATGTCGAGAAGGGTCCTGTTGAATCGTTCTGATTGACCGTTACATTGAGGGTGATAGACAGTTGTCCTGGTTTTCTTCATGTCCAAAAGTATACATAATTCTTTTATTAATTCAGCCTCGAAGTTAGTTCCTTGGTCGGTATGAAGTTTTGCTGGGATACCATAGTGAAGGATGAAGTTGTGTAATAGAGCTTCTGCAGTAGTTTTCGCAGTTTGGTTCTTGGTAGGAACTGCAATTGAATACTTTGTATAGTGGTCAGTTATCACTAAAATATTTCCAATATTTCCTTTGCAGGGGTCTACTGTCAAGAAATCCATACACACAAGTTCAAGTGGGAAGGTCGATGTTATGTTAACTAAAGGTGCTTTACTGGTGTTTGACTTTCTTCTAAGGCATCTAGAACAATTTTCCACATGCTTACCTATCTCCACTGTGTAACCTGGCCAATAAAATCTTTCCTTGGCTAATGAAATAGATCTCTCCTTTCCTGGATGGCCAACATCTGTGTGAATTCCCTTCAATACCTGATCCTTGTAGATTTCTGGTAGAACTAATTGGTAAATATCTTGCTCATTTTCTGTAGACTTTCTGTAAAGCAGACTCCTGATCATTACTAAATTCTTGAAATTTCTTGACATTGTCATGTGTTTACTATCAATTTGTATGGTCTTTTGGCTTGGCATACTCTTATCAATGGTAGCTCTTACCCATACTCCAACTATTGGATCCTTTCTCTGTTGGGTCCGTAACTCACGTATCTCCACTTGGGCCATTGGCTTTGCTGTTTCTGTAACATCTAGACTGTTAAGTGAAGCAGAGGGTAAAATCTATATCAATGGAGAAGTGTGGATTGAATTACAAATGGCTTTAACTGTACTGTTCTCAAGTCTTATCTGATTGTCCTTGCTCTGTGTCTGGGGGTATCTTGAAAGAATATCTGCATCTATGTTTGTTTAACCAGGTCTGTAAATGATATCAAAGTTATAACTACTAAGAGTAGCAACCCAGCGCTGACCTGTCGCGTCTAATTTAGCAGAGGTCAAAACATGTGTCAACGGATTGTTATCTGTGTATACAGTGAAGTGGTTCGGAAGAAGATAATCTGAAAATTTCTCTGTTATAGACCATTTCAATGCCAAAAATTCAAGTTTGAAAGCGCTGTAGGTCGTTTCTGATTTTGCTAAACTCCTGCTTGCATATGCTATCACTCTCTTAGATCCATTTTGGGTTTGATAAAGGACAGCTCCCAATCCTTCAGGGCTTGCATCAGTGTGCAACTCAAAAGGTTCATTCAAGTTTGGATATGCTAAAATTGGTGGTGAAGTGAGGAATTCCTTCAAATGATCGAACGTTCTCTGATGGATCTGTTCCCATTTCCAAGGTTTGTCTGATCCTTTTTTCTTGTATTTCTTTGGTGATGTAGGGGCAAGTAACTCTGCTAAAGGTTTGGTGATTTTAGAAAAGTCCTTAATAAATTTCCTATAGTAACCAGCAACGGCTAGGAATGATCTTAACTCGTTGGCATTCTTTGGAGTCAGATAGTTCTTAATTTTTTCAATTTTCGCAGGGTCGGTTTCTATTCCGTTTTCAGATACAACATGTCCGAGGTACGCAACTCTTCTTTGTAGAAATAACATTTTTCTGCAGATAACTTTATTCCACATTCAGTTAATCTGGTAAGTATCAAATTTAGTCGTTCCAAATGTTGCTGGTATGAATCAGAGAAAACAATCAAATCGTCGAGGTAAATTACGCAAATGTTCATGTTGTAATCTCCAAGGCATTCTTCCATCAGTCTTTGATATGTCGCTGGACTGTTGGTTAAACCGAAAGGCATTTTTCTATATTCAAAGAAACCTAGAGGGCCTACCGTGAATGCTGTTCGTTCTTGATGTCCCTTTACTATACTTACCTGATGATATCCACTCTTCATATCTATGGTTGAGAAAAACTTTGCTCCATGGAGACAATCAAATACATCTTCAATCCTAGGTAGAGCATATGCGTCTTTAATAGTTCTGTTGTTTAACATTCTGTAATCTACGCACATGCGTAACTTGCCATTCTTTTTCCGTACTAATACCACATTCGAAGCCCAAGGTGATTTTGATTTAGTTACGATTTCTCCCGCTTAAAGTTGTTCCAAGTGTCTTCTAACTTTTTCAATCATGCCTGGTGGTATCCTGCGAAGACGTTGTTTAAATGGAGTTTCGTTCTCTAGATCTATCCTGTGTTTGATGAAATCACTACTTCCTATGTCCTAGTCTGATTTTGAAAATACATGTTCATGTTTCTTTAAGAGTTCTTTCAGTTGAGTTTCTTCTTCCTTGTTCAAGTTTTCTCCAATGTGAATGTTGTCAAAGATGTTGAAGTTGTTTTCTTGTTCAATATTTTCTAAGACGGCTTCATCAATGTTGATCGGCTGAAGTTCTGCAATAACGGCTCTAGGTGTTATGTTGACTGTGTTATTGGTGAAATTCAAAAGGTTGACAATAACGGTATCATTATTTCCATACTGGAAGTTGACCACTCCTGGTGTAATTTCTACAAAATCTGGTAGCTTAGAATCTTTGGTCTGTGTTATCATTGCTGAAGTGGGTTGATGGTAGATCTCCTTGTCAGTATAACACTGGATGTCAATGGACTGGTTAGGACCAAGAGTAATGTTATTCGGAATTGCATTTCTTTCAGTAGCTATCCTATCATTGTTCCTTTTCAGCTCTCTGTCTCTTATGGTTAAACATCTAAATGCTAAAAACCATGGAGTATGTAAATCTCCACTCAAATATTTTGGACCAAGTTCTGTTTTGCAATTATTCATAAGCTCTTGTAATATGTTAGTATCAAGCAGTATAGGGGTATTCTTATTGTACTCTGTGTCTGGTACAACTAAAAAAAAACATGCCAATGATGCAAGGTTCTTGATCCCTGTATTCATTTCAGCTTCTATCTAACCATGATATGGTAATTTGGTTCCACCAGCACATTCAATATTCAAAATGTTGTTCAATGGCTTCAGATGTTTATGTTTCAGATGAGTTTCAAAAAAATGATTTGCGCATGTTGATACACATGATCCAGTGTCGCACAATGCAGTAGTTGGTGTTCCTTCAATATTAATGCAGTATTCTGAAGTTTTTCCAATAAGTTTTGGGTCTTTCTTCAATTGAGTGCCCATATTGTGACCCTTCAACAAGGCACTTCCTAGTTTTCAGGGCAATCCCGAGCAATATGGCCCCTTCTGTTGCAATTGTAGCAGATTTGTTGGAAAGTGGTTCCAGCAATGGGACGCTGTGGTCTGTATTCACTACTTCCTCTACCATGTCCTCTGTATGGCCTACTTGGTGGTCTATTTCCGCGGCTTCCTCTAAAATGTCTTGGACCCCTGATGCTGTATCCTCTGGGCTGGTAATTCTGGTATTTTGGCTGATACTGTTGATAACCTTGTTGGTAACGTTTACCTTGTTATATCCTGGACCCTGAGAGAAGTTTTGTTGCATCTGTTGACCTGGACTAAATGACTGTTGATCTTGATTAAACTGCTGCTGACTCTGACGTGGTACTTGTTGTGCAGATATACCTTCTTCTTGTGTAGTCTGTTGTTTACATGGCATTGTAGATTTCTCTTTTTCTAGTTTCTCTATCCTCATGTTAAGTTTTTCCAGAAGAGATGACATTTTGTCAATTTGTGTTTCAACCCTATCTTTCTTCTTGTCTGTTTTTACATTCGCAATACATGTTACTGCGTCATTTGGTGTCGATTCATTGTCAAGTTCATTTTCTATTGCCCTCACTTCTTTTCTCAATTTATCGTAGTCACTTATACTCTCAAATTTAAAACCTGACAAGTGTTTCAATCTTGATGACAATCCTTGATAAAATACTCTTCTCAATATATCATCTTTCCTTGATACAGCTTTCATTTCAACTGCTTGAGCAAAAATATTTTCCAGTTTGGCACAATATTGTGTAAGGTTCTCTCCCTTTTCCTGTTTGCAGGCGTAGAACTTCCGTAGAATTGATTCGTTGGTCCCGATGTCGACGTATGTGCTTTCAAATTTGTCCAATATCTCAAATATGTTGGCATTTGTTCCAAGTCTTCGAAGTACGTTAGCTGCTTCTCCTTTACACGAGCGACGAATTCCAAGTAAAATGGTCTCATTGTTGTATGACTTCTCTCGAAGCAGGCATCTAACCTCATAGACCCAAGTCTGGTACGTAACTTCACCTTTTCCCTCCTCTCCGTAAAATATGCTTATCCGTGGTACGTTGACCTGCGTCTTTTGTTTTACGGAGGGCTCATTTTCTACATTCTCCTCCTTTACTTTCGTCTCTCCATATTGTGTCATAAACTTTTTGAGATCTTCTGCATCCTCAAGAGGTGGAACTCCCAACTCCTTGAATAACTCAAGCAATTTCTTTTCCTCTTCTGATGCCATATTTCACACCATGTCACAACTTGGAATAAAATATAATAAACTTAAACACAAACACAAAATATGACAAGAAAATAATTACATTTTCATGCACAAAAACAGCCAAAAATATTCTTAAAAAACACTAATTGCCTTACAAAAATATAATAAATCAAAAGTAATGGATTGGGTTCCTAACTAACTATAGAACACAACACTAAACAGAACTCAACTACAATGGTAACTAAATAATCTAGTGGTGCGCACCATACACTAACTAAACTAACTAACACGTACTCAACTACCTCCTACCTATAAATAAGAATCAATTAACTAACTACACGAACCCAACCATCACATAAAATAATTGCCAGAGAAAAATGAACATGTATGTCACACAAAAAAATTCAAATGTCAAAATAAATAAAGTACTAGTAATTCAATGTATTGTAACTAATTAAACAATATAATTACTTCTAAGTGTGATACTATCCTTTTAATTAACAACACAAATCAAGGTGCGTCCCTTTAATCAAAACGCTGAAGTCTTATAGTGTCCCTTTAATTAAAATAATAATTGACAGCGTCCCTTTAATACAATAACATACAAAATACAGCTGTATGCCTTTATACCAAGTGTGGTGCCCCTTTAATTTATCATTCAAAACAAAAGGATGCACCTTTAATTGAAACAAAGTAGTGTACCTTTAAGTCTAAAATAAATTACAATAAATACTAAATCAAAGCGTAATATTAATGTGTCAATCTGTCAAAGTATTATTTTGTGTCTCCTTTTCAAGTGAGAAGACAAAATGGCACAAATTAATACATGTCCTTAAAATCATAAGCAGTCAAAAAGAGTTTTCTGAAATTTATAAATATATTAAATAATTACTGGAAAATCCGGATGCAATGTCCTCAAGTCTGAAATGCAAAGTCAAAATAACAAATGTGTAATAATTTATAATTATCTGAAATTATCTCAAATATTGAATGGAATATTCATATAAATAACTATAACGCTGAAATATAAACAAGAAACTTATTTGGCAATATAATGAAATCTCTGGAAAAAACAAAATTGGAACAAGCACCGTGAAATCAACTATAGCTTAATTGGAAGGGATCTCAATAGTGAAAACCAAATCAAAATTGCACACTAATCCTATTAATGAGACAATACCAATAAAATCCAGAAAATCACAGGATTATCACACCTAACCCAAATCCATGAATTAAATTGAACAAATCAACCTTGAAATCACTGAATAGAAATTACAGACAGAAAGACAGATACATATTATGGCTGTTATTGAGTCTATACAATAAAAGTGCAATAAAATTCTTTAAAACCCAAGTACCAAACATAAATTAGTATGCATGCAAAGGTAGGGAATGCTCAGTTAAATAGAACCATTACCAATAGTGAAATGTGACAATTTTAAATATTTCTTACAAAAATAATCTCTTCCCAATTACAATAGCACACATCAATTTTTTTATTATTTTTTTTTTCACTTACCACACCTTGAATACAGCAAACACAGGGGGTCACAGGTTAAAACACAGGTAAAACAAGTCTCTAGTCACTGTGTCACTGATGTTTGTTGATGTAATGTTTGTTGATCCCGTATGACGACGACTCCTTTGGTGATGAATCCTCGATGGCCCGAGACAACAGATGATGTCACCCACAAGCGCGCACACGGAACCACAATACTGACGTCCAAACGATTCCTACGGCAACTCACTGGGGGCTCCAATATAACATTTCGTGAGGTCCGCAATATATTTAAAAATGAATCTTTAACTATGTTGACTGGTTTATTCGTGTATATATGTACAAACACCCAGGAAAGATGGTATGTGGCTTGGAAGTCTACAATCTACAGTGAAGCATAGGCTGCTAACACTCTCAATCTGTCTTGCCAATTTAATGATGCTTGTGTTCCAGTTACTGAAGGTTACTGAAGGTTCTGGTTAGTTGTTGATGACAATTATATTTTCAAGATTCAATTAGATTCAATAGTTATGAAAAATATTCAGTTGCAAAACAGCAGGAAAAAAACGGAAGCGGAAGTCACATGATCAACCATAAGTCAACCTAACTACCGAAAACCGCAATAATTATCGAAAACTTGCCTATTTGCAAAAAGACTAAAAGTATATGGGGTAACACACTCCCCCTCTTCGAGAAAAGTCGTCCCGACTTAAAACCTAAGACAATATCAAAACAATTCAACACACCTGAGCAGTAACAGAGACCAAAGCTTTCTCTGATGCAATACCCAAGGCAAACCAGAAATAGAAACACACAAAGAACAATACTCCCCAGACCGAACCTCGACGATAACTTAAAGGTCCCATGGCTACACTATAGTAGAATTTTTTTTTAATAAACATAAACATATATCTGCATCAACGATAATTCTGAAAATGAAATAAATTCATAAATTATTTTCTTTTTTTCTTAGATACAGATCTGAAAAGAATCAAATTATGTACAAACTAATTACACATGCATGTACAAACAAGTTCTTGTTTGCCTCTCCCCTGCCTGAAGAAAATCAAAATTATAACTGAAACAAAATACAGTTATATATGATGGTATCAAGAATACATATATCTGGCAAAAGTCAAAAACTTATAGTACACAGCATGACCAACATAAAACAAGATAAAAACTAAAACACATGAATACACACATCTACTTATTTATAACAGAAGAAATTAACTTTGCTGTGAGATTGACTTGCTCCATATGAAGTTTTAACAGTTTATCTACAGCTTCCTTATCACTTGCTGTTTGTTGATATACATGGTAGTCTCCAAACCAGTTCGGTTTCGTTCGAACCCTAGACGATCTTCTAAGGCCTTCTTGTCTACTGCTGTATTCAGTATTCCTTACTTCGTTAGCGCCATCTTCTTCGACTTCATTGTCTTCTTCATTATCCTCATTTTTTTTCTCATCATTCCTCTGAGATTCTTGTAGAGAATTTCTTCCTTCCTTACTATCATCCACTTCATCACGCTGGCGCTCTTGTATTTGCTTATCTTCAGTTTTCTCAATTATTTTCTCTCTTTCTTGACTTTCGCTGTGACCGGCCGGTCGACTGTCAGCCCCTGTGAGGGATATGAATCCAACTTCTTCTTCTGAATCTGACTCAGCTTTCTGTTCCATATTCCTTTCATCTTTGAATTCCTTTAGTTTCTTCTTTGCATTCTTCAAAGATTTCCTTCTGTCATTTTCCAAACTTCTAGTTTCTTCTGATGCCTCAATCAACAGCAAGTGATTCCGGTGTAATTTCTTAACCTCTCCATCTTCAGACTTTACGAGGTAAACCGGAATATCCTTATTTGGTTGTTCTATGACCTTGTATGGACTTTCCTCAAATTTATCTGCTATTTTATGTTTCCCTTTATGAGCCAATATCTTCACAAGTACTGTATCATTAACTCTCAATTCTGATGCGTTAGCTTTTCTATCAAAGTACTTCTTCTGTTTTATTTTAGATTTTTCCAATGCCTCGTTTGCTATCAATCTTGAGGTATTCATCTTTTCCACTAAGTCCTTCATGTAATCCGATGTTACAAAACTGGCAACACTCTCTGTTGCAAAAACAGCATCTATGGGCAACTTCGCCTTCGTCCAAACATCAGCTCAAATGGCGAGTAACCGGTTGACCCATGTTTCGTTGCATTGTATGCATAGACCAGATGAGGCAAGTATTTTTTCCAGTTTTCTTTTCTATCCGGTTCTAATGTTCCCAGCATGTCGAGAAGGGTCCTGTTGAATCGTTCTGATTGACCGTTACATTGAGGGTGATAGACAGTTGTTCTGGTTTTCTTCATGTCCAAAAGTATACATAATTCTTTTATTAATTCAGCCTCGAAGTTAGTTCCTTGGTCGGTATGAAGTTTTGCTGGGATACCATAGTGAAGGATGAAGTTGTGTAATAGAGCTTCTGCAGTAGTTTTCGCAGTTTGGTTCTTGGTAGGAACTGCAATTGAATACTTTGTATAGTGGTCAGTTATCACTTAAATATTTCCAATATTTCCTTTGCAGGGTCTACTGTCAAGAAATCCATACACACAAGTTCAAGTGGGAAGGTCGATGTTATGTTAACTAAAGGTGCTTTACTGGTGTTTGACTTTCTTCTAAGGCATCTAGAACAATTTTCCACATGCTTACCTATCTCCACTGTG
Organism: Congeria kusceri; assembly: GCA_027627225.1. Classification (NCBI taxonomy): domain Eukaryota; kingdom Metazoa; phylum Mollusca; class Bivalvia; order Myida; family Dreissenidae; genus Congeria; species Congeria kusceri. The sequence goes on from CM051038.1 coordinate 14,738,402, forward strand.
TAACCTGGCCAATAAAATCTTTCCTTGGCTAATGAAATAGATCTCTCCTTTCCTGGATGGCCAACATCTGTGTGAATTCCCTTCAATACCTGATCCTTGTAGATTTCTGGTAGAACTAATTGGTAAATATCTTGCTCATTTTCTGTAGACTTTCTGTAAAGCAGACTCCTGATCATTACTAAATTCTTGAAATTTCTTGACATTGTCATGTGTTTACTATCAGTTTGTATGGTCTTTTGGCTTGGCATACTCTTATCAATGGTAGCTCTTACCCATACTCCAACTATTGGATCCTTTCTCTGTTGGGTCCGTAACTCACGTATCTCCACTTGGGCCATTGGCTTTGCTGTTTCTGTAACATCTAGACTGTTAAGTGAAGCAGAGGGTAAAATCTATATCAATGGAGAAGTGTGGATTGAATTACAAATGGCTTTAACTGTACTGTTCTCAAGTCTTATCTGATTGTCCTTGCTCTGTGTCTGGGGGTATCTTGAAAGAATATCTGCATCTATGTTTGTTGAACCAGGTCTGTAAATGATATCAAAGTTATAACTACTAAGAGTAGCAACCCTGCGCTGACCTGTCGCGTCTAATTTAGCAGAGGTCAAAACATGTGTCAACGGATTGTTATCTGTGTATACAGTGAAGTGGTTCGGAAGAAGATAATCTGAAAATTTCTCTGTTATAGACCATTTCAATGCCAAAAATTCAAATTTGAAAGCGCTATAGTTCTTTTCTGATTTTGTTAAACTCCTGCTTGCATATGCTATCACTCTCTTAGATCCATTTTGGGTTTGATAAAGGACAGCTCCCAATCCTTCAGGGCTTGCATCAGTGTGCAACTCAAAAGGTTCATTCAAGTTTGGATATGCTAAAATTGGTGGTGAAGTGAGGAATTCCTTCAAATGATCGAACGTTTTCTGATGGATCTGTTCCCATTTCCAAGGTTTGTCTGATCCTTTTTTCTTGTATTTCTTTGGTGATGTAGGGGCAAGTAACTCTGCTAAAGGTTTGGTGATTTTAGAAAAGTCCTTAATAAATTTCCTATAGTAACCAGCAACGGCTAGGAATGATCTTAACTCGTTGGCATTCTTTGGAGTCGGATAGTTCTTAATTTTTTCAATTTTCGCAGGGTCGGTTTCTATTCCGTTTTCAGATACAACATGTCCGAGGTACGCAACTCTTCTTTGTAGAAATAACATTTTTCTGCAGATAACTTTATTCCACATTCAGTTAATCTGGTAAGTATCAAATTTAGTCGTTCCAAATGTTGCTGGTATGAATCAGAGAAAACAATCAAATCGTCGAGGTAAATTACGCAAATGTTCATGTTGTAATCTCCAAGGCATTCTTCCATCAGTCTTTGATATGTCGCTGGACTGTTGGTTAAACCGAAAGGCATTTTTCTATATTCACAGAAACCTAGAGGGCCTACCGTGAATGCTGTTCGTTCTTGATGTCCCTTTACTATACTTACCTGATGATATCCACTCTTCATATCTATGGTTGAGAAAATCTTTGCTCCATGGAGACAATCAAATACATCCTCAATCCTAGGTAGAGCATATGCGTCTTTAATAGTTCTGTTGTTTAACATTCTGTAATCTACGCACATGCGTAACTTGCCATTCTTTTTCCGTACTAATACCACATTCGAAACCCAAGGTGATTTTGATTTAGTTATGATTTCTCCCGCTAAAAGGTGTTCCAAGTGTCTTCTAACTTCATCAATCATGCCTGGTGGTATCCTGCGATGACGTTGTTTAAATGGAGTTTCGTTCTCTAGATCTATCCTGTGTTTGATGAAATCACTACTTCCTATGTCCAAGTCTGATTTTGAAAATACATGTTCATGTTTCTTTCAGAGTTCTTTCAGTTGAGTTTCTTCTTCCTTGTTCAAGTTTTCTCCAATGTGAATGTTGTCAAAGATGTTGAAGTTGTTTTCTTGTTCAATATTTTCTAAGACGGCTTCATCAATGTTGACCGGCTGAAGTTCTGCAATAACGGCTCTAGGTGTTATGTTGACTGTGTTATTGGTGAGATTCAAAAGGTTGACAATAACGGTATCATTATTTCCATACTGGAAGTTGACCACTCCTGGTGTAATTTCTACAAAATCTGGTAGCTTAGAATCTTTGGTCTGTGTTATCATTGCTGAAGTGGGTTGATGGTAGATCTCCTTGTCAGTATGACACTGGATGTCAATGGACTGGTTAGGACCAAGAGTAATGTTATTCGGAATTGCATTTCTTACAGTAGCTATCCTATCATTGTTCCTTTTCAGCTCTCTGTCTCTTATGGTTAAACATCTAAATGCTAAAAACCATGGAGTATGTTAATCTCCACTCAAATATTTTGGACCAAGTTCTGTTTTGCAATTATTCATAAGCTCTTGTAATATGTTAGTACCAAGCAGTATAGGGGTATTCTTATTGTACTCTGTGTCTGGTACAACTAAAAAAAAACATGCCAATGATGCAAGGTTCTTGATCCCTGTATTCATTTCAGCTTCTATGTAACAATGATATGGTAATTTGGTTCCACCAGCACATTCAATATTCAAAATGTTGTTCAATGGCTTCAGATGTTTATGTTTCAGATGAGTTTCAAAAAAATGATTTGCGCATGTTGATACACATGATCCAGTGTCGCACAATGCAGTAGTTGGTGTTCCTTCAATATTAATGCAGTCTTCTGAAGTTTTTCCAATAAGTTTTGGGTCTTTCTTCAATTGAGTGCCCATATTGTGACCCTTCAACAAGGCCCTTCCTAGTTTTCCGGGCAATCCCAAGCAATATGGCCCCTTCTGTTGCAATTGTAGCAGATTGGCTGGAAAGTGGTTCCAGCAATGGGACGCTGTGGTCTGTATTCACTATGTCCTCTGTATGGCCTACTTGGTGGTCTATTTCCGCGGCTTCCTCTAAAATGTCTTGGACCCCTGATGCTGTATCCTCTGGGCTGGTAATTCTGGTAGTTTGGCTGATACTGTTGATAACCTTGTTGGTAACGTTTACCTTGTTGGTATCCTGGACCCTGAGAGAAGTTTTGTTGCATCTGTTGACCTGGACCAAATGACTGTTGATCTTGATTAAACTGCTGCTGACTCTGACGTGGTACTTGTTGTGCAGATATACCTTCTTCTTGTGTAGTCTGTTGTTTACATGGCATTGTAGATTTCTCTTTTTCTACTTTCTCTATCCTCATGTTAAGTTTTTCCAGAAGAGATGACATTTTGTCAATTTGTGTTTCAACCCTATCTTTCTTCTTGTCTGTTTTTACATTCGCATTACATGTTACTGCGTCATTTGGTGTCGATTCATTGTCAAGTTCATTTTCTATTGCCCTCACTTCTTTTCTCAATTTATCGTAGTCACTTATACTCTCAAATTTAAAACCTGACAAGTGTTTCAATCTTGATGACAATCCTTGATAAAATACTCTTCTCAATATATCATCTTTCCTTGATACAGCTTTCATTTCAACTGCTTGAGCAAAAATATTTTCCAGTTTGGCACAATATTGTGTAAGGTTCTCTCCCTTTTCCTGTTTGCAGGCGTAGAACTTCCGTAGAATTGATTCGTTGGTCTCGATGTCGCCGTATGTGCTTTCAAATTTGTCCAATATCTCAAATATGTTGGCATTTGTTCCAAGTCTTCGAAGTACGTTAGCTGCTTCTCCTTTACACGAGCGACGAATTCCAAGTAAAATGGACTCATTGTTGTATGACTTCTCTCGAAGCGGGCATCTAACCTCATAGACCCAAGTCTGGTACATAACTTCACCTTTTCCCTCCTCTCCGTAAAATATGCTTATCCGTGGTACGTTGACCTGCGTCTTTTGTTTTACGGAGGGCTCATTTTCTACATTCTCCTCCTTTACTTTCGTCTCTCCATATTGTGTCATAAACTTTTTGAGATCTTCTGCATGCTTAAGAGGTGGAACTCCCACTTCCTTGAATAACTCAAGCAATTTCTGTTCCTCTTCTGATGCCATATTTCACACCATGTCACAACTTGGAATAAAATATAATAAACTATAGAACACAACACTAAACAGAACTCAACTACAATGGTAACTAAATAATCTAGTGGTGCGCACCATACACTAACTAAACTAACTAACACCTACTCAACTACCTCCTACCTATAAATAAGAATCAATTAACTAACTACACGAACCCAACCATCACATAAAATAATTGCCAGAGAAAAATGAACATGTATGTCACACACAAAAATTTAAATGTCAAAAGAAAATAAAGTACTAGTAATTCAATGTATTGTAACTAATTAAACAATATAATTACTTCTAAGTGTGATACTATCCTTTTAATTAACAACACAAATCAAGGTGTGTCCCTTTAATCAAAATGCTGAAGTCTTATATTGCCCTTTAATTAAAATAATAATTGACAGTGTCCCTTTAATACAATAACATACAAAATACAGCTGTATGCCTTTATACCAAGTGTGGTGCCCCTTTAATTTATCATTCAAAACAAAAGGATGGACCTTTAATTGAAACAAAGTAGTGTACCTTTAAGTCTAAAATAAATTACAATAAATACTAAATCAAAGCATAATATTAATGTGTCAATCTGTCAAAGTATTATTTTGTGTCTCCTTTTCAAGTGAGAAGACAAAATGGCACAAATTAATACATGTCCTTAAAATCATAATCAGTCAAAAAGAGTTTTCTGAAATTTATAAATATATTAAATAATTACTGGAAAATCCGGATGCAATTTCCTCAAGTCTGAAATGCAAAGTCAAAATAACAAATGTGTAATAATTTATAATTATCTGAAATTATCTCAAATATTGAAATCCAATATTCATATAAATAACTATAACGCTGAAATATAAACAAGAAACTTATTTGGCAATATAATGAAATCTCTGGAAAAAACAAAATTGGAACAAGCACAGTGAAATCAACTATAGCTTCATTGGAAGGGATCTCAATAGTGAAAACCAAATCAAAATTGCACACTAATCCTATTAATCAGACAATACCAATAAAATCCAGAAAATCACAGGATTATCACACCTAACCCAAATCCATGAATTAAATTGAACAAATCAACCTTGAAATCACTGAATAGAAATTACAGACAGAAAGACAGATACATATTATGGCTGTTATTGAGTCTATACCATAAAACTGCAATAAAATTCTTTAAAACCCAAGTACCAAACATAAATTAGTATGCATGCAAAGGTAGGGAATACTCAGTTAAATAGAACCATTACCAATAGTGAAATGTGACAATTTTAAATATTTCTTACAAAAATAATCTCTTCCCAATTACAATAGCACACATCTTTTTTTTTTTTTTTTTTTTTTCACTTACCACACCTTGAATACAGCAAACACAGGGGGTCACAGGTTAAAACACAGGTAAAACAAGTCTCTAGTCACTGTGTCACTAATGTTTGTTGATGTAATGTTTGTTGATCCCGTATGACGACGACTCCTTTAGTGATGAATCCTCGATGGCCCGAGACAACAGATGATGTCACCCACAAGCGCGCACACGGAACCCCAATACTGACGTCCAAACGATTCCTACGGCAACTCACTGGGGGCTCCAATATAACATTTCGTGAGGTCCGCAATATATTTAAAAATGAATCTTTAACTATGTTGACTGGTTTATTCGTGTATATAAGTACAAACACCCAGGAAAGATGGTATGTGGCTTGGAAGTCTACAATCTACAATCTACAATCTACAGTGAAGCATAGGCTGCTAACACTCTCAATCTGTCTTGCCAATTTAATGATGCTTGTGTTCCAGTTACTGAAGGTTACTGAAGGTTCTGGTTAGTTGTTGATGACAATTATATTTTCAAGATTCAATTAGATTCAATAGTTATGAAAAATATTCAGTTGCAAAACAGCAGGAAAAAAACGGAAGCGGAAGTCACATGATCAACCTTAAGTCAACCTAACTACCGAAAACCGCAATAATTATCGAAAAGCTGCCTATTTGCAAAAAGACTAAAAATATATGGGGGTAGCACAAAAATGTATGATAATTTTTTTAGTTTAGGCCAAAGAAAAAATATATGTGGTTCAATTGTCACTGCAATATTTGCTTAAAAACTAAATAACAATCATGCTTGTATTTGGAAAATCGTTATAGTAAAACTAACACAGAAATTTCATACTAAATCATTTAGGATGTTTTCCCTATGGAAAATCTATAGGTCGTGAAAACTGAACCACTGATATTTTGTCCTTGGCCTAAACATTGTATAAAATAATGTTAATATCTTGCATAATAACAAATGCATAAGATTCAAAAAAAATAATTTAAAAATACTCTAGGTGTTTGTCTTTATTTGTCTTAATCCCTGTTCAATACCAATGAAACCAAAAGCCAGAGTGGTGTAGTAGATAGAGCAGTGGACTACGGACCTGTGTGACTGGAGTTTAAATACCGGTATAAACCTTCACTACTTGCTTGCTTATTTCAATGTATAATAATGTTGTTCATATGAAAATATAAATGTATGCTATAAAATGTCGATAAAAATACATTACTTTGTGTATAAATCTGCATGTACAACGTAGATTTAAAAAAAATCCAATTTACCGATAAATTATATTTATGTTCGATTCTAACTTTATAAACAATAGTTTTTTTTACATGGAATACTTAAAAAAGCTAATACCTGTCAGCTTTCACAAGTTTTCGCAACTAAATACAAAAGTTTAGATCCAAATTGTTTTAGATCTTAATAATTGCAATTTTTCACCAACAACCAAAATGTTCAGTCATTGTAATTTACATTTCAAAAATAACTTAAGAATTGGAATACCTGTTTACTTCATTGGCTGTTGAAAGTTTTGAAAAACTTTACCTCCGGTAATGGCGTTAGGCTGGAACTCAGTCAACCACGTTTTTCGCAATTATTTCTGTGCATGGTTTCCGCATCGTTCAGGAATGCTTCATTTTCAGGATCGGGGTCGTTGCTGTCCCTCAGTGTGGAAGGGCTGCAGTATGTAACAAGAAAAACAGCATCAGTACATTTCTCTTCAACACTGTAGATTACAGTGCATTATATATTATATACATATTTTTACACCAAAATTGTTATAAAAAGAGCATGGATTCATCAGCAGATAAAACATCAACAACAGTAACTATACCCACCTGGTAGGTCATGGCCACGATGTTGGAACTGTCAGATGTGAATTGTATGAATGGATTATTAGTACATCAGCATGTTCTGTTCCTGAAAATGAAACCAATTATCCACTGGAACCAGTTAAACACCAGGCCCCGTGTTCACAAAACAAGCTGAGTCTGATTTTCATGTTCAAGATGAACTTGAGCCAGATATTTCAGGATCAGGTTCAAAAATGATGTCCACTACAATCAGGATAAATTTAAATTTTGGTCAAATATATAGTATTACCAACAAGATTTTAAACTCTTAACAACGTACATTTGCTCTCTGATATGAAGATTTTAATTAAAAAAAAATTATGTGATTTTATCAAGTAGAAAAGTTATTCCGAAAATAAAATATGTTTGATATTCCACTCAGTTGAGCAAAAAGCTCAAGATCAGCTAAGACTGATCCTGATCCGGTAATTGATCCTTTGTGAACACGGGGCCAGAGTTGTGAGATATTAGTTAATGAGTGTTTATGTTACTTAACCAAGAATAGTTAAGCGCCTTCAATAGGTTGCTCTTGCTCTAGTTTAATGAAATTTGATCAAACTTGATGACATCTTTAAATACATTATATTTTCCTCTGTATTTAATACATTATGTTCTTTATTCCAGAGCTATACTCAATGAAACAATTATATATTGATATCTTTACAATGGAACAACCCATTAATTTCCTGTAGAGGTCAGGAAGAAGTATATTTGATGGTTGGTTGAAAGTTGTCGACAACATTGGCTGTAGTCTTCCTGTGAATCTGCAACAAACCGAAGTCCAGTCATGAGCATCGCCGTTTAAAGAATGACGTCACAACAAATCAAGATAATAAATGAGGGTCTCACATTGACTGTTGTTCTGTGAGCTTTTATAGAATTTATAAAACATAATTTATGCCATCCTTAAAAAATTGATTGTTTGCGGTTTCGCGACCTAGCATTTTGAAGGTGGATAGGTAGGATTTTGTTTTCTGTCTGATAAGATGTAATATACAAAGTAATAATGAAGTGTCATATCATGCAATACTGAATGTGGAACTACACTGGCAAACAATAATAACATATGCATTTTAATAATTCAAGGTAAACATACAAAGCCGAGAAATCCAATTATGGTACATTTAAAAGATTGCATTTAGCAAAAAGAAAAATATATGCCTAAATGTAAACAAAAAAATCAGCGGACGGCAAAAGAATTTAGGATCTGGGTAATTTCGATGGGTCGGTCGCACAACTGCAAACAATCAATTTTTTAGGTATGACCTTAGCTGATTCAATTCATCATATGAACAAGAGCTGTCTTAGGACAGTGCGCTTGACTATTCATACCTTGTCAGAGTTATGGGCCTGTGACCTTACATAAAGTGCCTGAAGACATGTACGGACTTTCAATTGAATATCTTTTACAAAGATATGTACTTGCACGCAAACTTTTACCTGAATATTTCTAAGTACAAAAACGGGCATAATTCTGATAAAATGCGGGTCACAGTTATGGACCTTCGTTCAGTGACCTTATATAATGACCATGAAGACATGTGTAAAGATTTAATTGAATATCTATAGCAGATAAAGATATTAACTTGTTGCATGCAAACCTTAGCCTGAAGTACTTAAAGGGGCATAAGTCTGCTAATTTGCAGGTCAGAGTTATGGGCCTTGGCCAGTGAAATCGCATTATGAAAACGAAGACATGTGTGAAGTTGCGATTGAATATCTGTAGTAGTTATAGAGATATGCACGCAAACCTTAACCAGAGCAGTACCGAGACGCCAATGCAGAAAAACGTGTGTAGAATAGCTTGGACTATTCTGTGAATAGTTGAATTTGTTTCTTCTGCCACGAGGTTATGTTTTTGTTTGTGTAGGTATGTTTGTCTGTTAGTTGCCAACTTAACGCAAGAAAAATATCAGTGAAACTAATGAATGTTATCCAAAAAGTTGCATTGTCAGTTTATGTGAATGAAATAAGAAAGGTCAAGACATTTTTAAAACCGAAAAAAAACTATTTCAAAATCAAAGGGCAAAAACTCCATTAACAAGAGCTGTCGGAGGTTACTGGCTTTTTTTTTATAAAACAAGAAACATGGAAATTCTACGAAAACGAAATGCATTAAAGTCAGCACATCAATAAAATTTTAGCAATGGTAACCTTGACCTTGACCACACCAACCTGATATGCAATCCCAAGCGAGGTCTCGATATAAGGTATCTATTTAGTAAGTTTCATTAAAAATATCAATGTCTTTTCGAGCTATTCAGCATAAACTGTGTGTCTGTTTTTATTGACAGTGACATTGACCCCACCCACCCATTATGCAATCCCAAGCGAAGTCTAGATATAAGATATCTATGTATGAAGTTTTATTAAAATATCTCAATGTGTTCTCAAGCTATTGAGAGGAAACCATTTTTTATTTTTAGTAACGTTGACCTTGACCTTGACCCCACCCACTCAAGATGCAATCCCAAGCGAGGTCTCGATATAAGGTAGCTATTAAGTTTCATTAAAATATCTCAATGCATTCTCAAGTTATTGAGCGGAAACCATTTTTCCATTTTTTAGTAACAGTGATCTTGACCCCCCCCCCCCCAATATGCAAGCGCAAGCGAGGTCTTGAAACTAGGTATCGATGTTTAAATTTTTATTTAAATATCTCAATGCATTCTCAATGTTTCACCAGCACTGAGAGCTTGGAAGTTCAGACTCAGCATGAAGCACTTGCTAACACGCAGTCTCAAGCCCTCGACCACATGTGCACTGCTGTCGTATTCAGTCTGCAAGTCAAGAGCGCACAGGCCTCTCCATCTAATTATTATAGACATAACACACATTACAAAAGCCTAAACAATACACTATCCATAAAAGAATTTGGTGGCAGTAATGAAATATATATTTTCCTCAAGACAAAGTACTGGTTCTACCCAGGTAACAAACTCAAGAATGTTTGAATAAGCCACCTACTGGTCACTGTAACATCACCTGATCCTGTGTAAAGAACAATCCATGGACTACAATACACAAGCTATGAGTCATAGTGCAACTCAACTCAACTCACTTTATTAAGTAAATAAAGGCCACTGGCCCATAATACACAATATAGTACACAAATCATAATAGATAAATGTAGTTGCATTCCAACATCCAACACTAATAGTAATACATGTTTAAGTATTAATAGTATTCATAAGATGATATAAAAATATGCATAATTTATGTATCGTTTTATTATTATTTGTACTCATCATAGTATAAAAATCATTGACAGTATTTCCACCAAAATACCAGTTGTAAAGAAATTCTCGACGGATAACATCATATTTAGGACAATGAAAAAAAGCGTGAAATTCACAATCAATAACTGATATGTTATTTTCATTGAACAAAACGTACATATTCTCAAATCTTGAGCAATATTTAACTGCCTTCCAAGTTCACTGTTTAATTTGTGGTTCGCACATCTAAATCTAGCGAAAGCAATTTTATATTTGAAAGGGATTTCTAAGTCTAAATATCGCTCAGTATTAAGCAAAGTCTTATAATATTTATAATGATTACATCTAGATGAATTATTTATATCATTATACCAATTTTGGGTAAAGCAATCAGTTATGCGTTGGCGAAAACTATAAATAAATAAATCAATGTTACCAACATCTTGTGAGATCCATATGTATCCGTAGCCATACGTAAACAATAAAGATTTTACTTTTGTGGCCCAGCAAATACGCCCAGCGTCCTCTATCGTCTTTAACATGTTATAACATTGTTTAGGATATCTATTGTTAGGCATGGTCACAAGCTTACACCAATACTTAATACAGTTAACAAAATATGTGACACATAAAGGAAGCCGCCCACATTCGCCAAGGATGATACATGTATTAGTATTTTTTTTAACATATAAATTTCGTTTGCTGAATTTGTTTTGGACTGATTCAATAATGTTTATATATTCATAACCCCAAATCTGTGATCCATAGCACAATATAGGTTTTACCATACTGTCAAATAGTACAAATAGTTCTTTAGTAGGGAAATTTCCAAAAGTCTTTTTGTAACTGTAAATTGAAAATATTGCTTTTTGTGCTTGCGCACTTAATTTATCATGTGCTGCATTCCACGATAATTTAGGCGTAAAAAGCAATCCCAGATATTTATAAACAGATGTTATATTTATTTTTATCCCACGAAAAGTCCAAGTTTCATATTTACTCAAAGGTCCGCCATTTCTAAAAACAATAATTTCAGTTTTTTCTATATTAATCTCCATTCCTGTATTAATACAAAATTGATCTACGACATTTAAATGTTGTTGTAGTTTAATAGCTGTTTCCGCACAACTAGCGATATCATCAGCAAACATAAGACATATAATGTCATTAATTTCATTGGAAATAAATATCCCAGATCCACAACTTTCACGCAGCATCACTGATAGTTCATCAATAAATAATGCAAAAATAGTCGAACTTGACTTGTCCCCCTGTCGGGTGCCAACGTTACATTTAAAATACTCAGTTATTGTTATTGGGCATGAGTATTTATATTTCGCAGCAGACATGTCATTGCATGTATTTTGAACTTTAACGCAGGAGTAAAGTGAACTATACATTTGTTTTAAAATGCGGAGAATTTTACCGTCAATTCCTTTTCTCTTCAAAGCATAAAATAATACACTATGATTTGTTTTATCAAAGGCCTTCTTAAAATCAATATATAAACAATAGAATCTACCCCCCTTTTTTGAGATATATTTCTGGACCATAGCTTGAAGACAAAATACATTATCTATCGCCGAATAGCCGGCGCGGAAACCAGCTTGAGATTCGTCAAATTTATTATTATCTTCCGCCCATTCATATAGACGTTTATTTATGATACCAGAAAATATCTTATACATCGTGTTTGTTAACGATATTCCACGGTAATTGTCCGGCGTATATGTAGGTCCAGATTTATGTATAGGACTTATAATACTCTGGCCCCAGGACTTCGGAAAATCACCCATATCAAAGATTCTATTAAAAAGGGAAAGTAAGTACGGTGCGATATTGTCTATTGAATATTTATAGAATTCAGATGGTATTCCATCTATACCGCTACTTTTACCACACATTAATTTATGGATTTGAAATTTGACTTCGTTGAGTGAAAATGGCTCATTTAGATGAATCATAGTGTCATTCACGATATCTGTATTAATGTTAATATTTATGTCAATACGTGGTGCTTGAGCATCATATAACAAACCTCGGAAATAGTCATACCATTCATTTGCCTTGATATTTTTATCTACGTTCTGTCGAGTTTTGGCTTGCTTAATTTTCTTCCACATTAAATTAGGATTTTTTCGATTACTGATAAGTTCCTGCCTATTGTTTTTCTGTAGTTCTTGAAATTTAATATTGCAATAGTTTTTAAATGCATTTCTGTGATTCTTATATTCTCTTAGATCATACGCAGAATTTGAAATTCGAAATCTGCGTAAAGATGTGTACTTTTGCCTTTTAAGACTATCACATCTTTCATCCCACCAAAGTGGTTGTAACGATCTAAACTTATTATTTATAATTAACATCTTATTACCGGCAACACTGTATAGATCAGTTATCTTGTCAATCGCCGCGTTAATATTTGTATTTATAAGGTTCATAAGTATACGATTATTTTCATTAAAGATCATATTTATACGATCACGAAAAGTGTCCTCATATCTGGCTTGCCATTTATATTGCTTAACGTGTGATAATTAATTATTATCATTTGTATGCATATGACTGCTATTACTATATTCAAATTTTATTTTACAATTTATTGGAAAATGGTCCGACTCAGAGCGATCAAGCACCTTGAAATCAAGAATTTTCTCAAATAATTCCGATGATGCAATTATATAATCCACCACGCTAGCTCCTTCATTAGAGGTACATGTAAAATGACCATTCTTATCGCCCTCAAATCTTCCATTCAAAATATGCATATCAAATATACAACACATGTTAACTAAGGATTTTCCATAGTTATTTCCCTTAAGGTATCTCTGTTTGCGCGGGGTAAATCAAATTCGTTACCTTCGTAATCTACATCCCCAAATACATACTGCAAATTATCAAACGGTATAAAGTCTAGATAATTTAGTGTTCTACAATTAAGATCTCCTGATAGCAAAATAAGTGCATTGGGATAAGCAAACTTTAATTCTTCTAAATTAGAAGACATATTAATTATACCATTCTTCTCATCTCTCTGATTATAAATTGACGCCCCTTCAGGTGATATATAAGTGTAATACATAATAACATCTTTTGATTTGAACAATGTTGAAAATTTACAGTACAATACTACACAATCATTAAAACAAGTTTTTATACGTGATATAATATTTAACTTAAGTAAATGATTTTTTATGAAAACACATATTCCACCGCTGTTGCGTAAGCTATTAGGATTAATCGGTCTAATATGATCAAAACATGTATATGATTCTAGCAGTGTGCTAAATTCATCATAACTGTTTGCCCATGTTTCACATAAATGAATAATATCAAAGGACAATAAATAAGATTTAAAATCCAAACTGTTTATGTGTTTACTTAGACCAGCAATGTTCCAACTGATAATGTTCAAATTAATCGATTTCCCCATGCTGTTATTGTCTATAGGGTCTCGGCCGAATTCCTAGTCCATGATTAAGGTGTCGGAGCTGACGTCATCCTCGTGTATGTTCGTATTACTTCTAATTGGTTGATCCCCAACAAGTGGAACACTTACATCATCATTCACGTGGTCCATTACATGACTATTATCCAGTTGGTGATCTGCAGTCCTGTTGTCATTAAGTTTTCCATGCGGAAAACCACGTGCTGCTACATGTGGCCGTGCCATCGTCCGTCGTGTACCAATTGATACAATAGACTGTGTAATGTCATTGTATTTATAGATCTGGTCATTCACAATCAATTTGTCATATCTCATAGTGGCATAGTTATTGTTACGCCGTTCTAACATCATACGTTCACCGAGATGCTTCCTGTGTTGCCGCACTTTATCACTAAAGTCTTGTTGAACGGAATATGCACGATTATGTTGAAGCAATGTGTTTGCCCGTCCCAGAATACGCTCACAGTCCTTAAATCGTGTAAATCGCACCATTATTATACATTTGTTAGGGTCCCGGGACTTGATGCGATGGGCACGGTCAATTTCAAGATTATCGGCCTCTTCTCCAAAATTTAAAGTATCTTTAAGAAACGAGCGCACTTTTCTCTCTGAAATGGTCCGATTTTCGTTGAAACCTCCGCCTATGCCGTTAAAGCGTAAATTGTTTCTTCGGGATTGATTTTCAATCTGATCCAATTTATTTTTTATATGTGACATTTCGTTACGTAATAAATCATTATCGTATTGAAGCCTCTCATTATCGTGCTTCAATTCATTGATAGTAGAGAACATAGAGTCAATTTTGGTGTTCATGCTCCCAATTTCTGTGACTAAACGCTCATTTTGTTGATCTAGGTCAACTTTCATGGTTCGTAGAAAAATAAACATTTCAGAGTCATTATTCGTATCAATATTTGACCTACTTTGATTAAGTCGATCAGCTCCGCTATTATTCGATGACCTTGGTGGCGGTTGAAAGAGAGTATACGAGGAAATTGTCCGTTGTCTCGTCACAACTCCTTCTGTTGTGTCCCGACGAGAGTTCAGGGCATTCAATGAGTTTAGATTCGGTTGTTGAAGCCCTTTGTTTCGCGAATGATCCTGTCTAGGCGGTCCTGGGTTGCTTTCTATATCCCCACTCATGAGAATCAAAATGGCCATGCACGTGCTCAGGCGAAAAATGAGAGAAATTGACCTTTTGACTAGTTTTGTCACAATAAGCACTCTCATACACTTCATGCGTCTATACCTAATCACAAAACATCCAATTCGTGCACGCCATATACCAATATCCACACTCATTTTTAGTTAAATCCTTGAAGACCGAGAAAATTATACACGTGCAAAATATCCTGCCATCTTATCCAAGGGACGCAACTACAAAATGTGTATAGGGTTAATTTATTATACCTAACTGTTATATGCTCAATTCAGATTAAGTGAATTTCATAAATTATTGTTTATTAGACATTTTTAGAAAGGAGCAGAATGATGCTATGTGACACCATTTTTAGAAAGTGATGATAAACGGTTGCTTTAGTACCGAAAATCAAGAGGAGGTATAGCTATTGATCTCAAAAGAGTGGAACCTCCATATTAATATCGTCCATCATCGTCTTTCAATTTACTTAAACAACTTCTCTGAAACTGCTGGATGGATTTTAACCTAACTTGTCAGGAATGTTCCTAGAATGGTCCTTTAACAGTTTTACTTATATTGCTACCGGTATATTGAAAAATTGAAAATCTTCTCAGAAACCACTAGTTTGATTTCCAAATAATGTAACACAAATGTTCCTTGGGTGACCCTCTACCAAATTTTTTTGATTCAATATAGTCATAGAAAGTAAGAAAAAAGACGCCATTTTTCACGAATCAACACAATTTGAAGTAATTATGTAATGGACCAACTAAAAAACATTTATGTGAAATTATTTTCCAAACCTTTGATAGGAACATTTGGTTTGCTGGATACTGTACGTTGTAAAACTGTCAACAAACACTTGCTTTTTTAACTTGCCGAATATCGTGGCACCGCAAATGACATCAGACTATTAACATTCGGTGATATACACGACATTCCACACAAAAGATGATAACTATTAGCTAGTTTCATAACGTAGAAGTGTGAACACTAAACTGAATTTAACACTCCTTAAATACCATTCATTTAATGGATATGTTTAAAATTGTTTGATTTATATTGCTTTACTTAAAGACGTTCGCAACAAAAAGAAAATAATTGGGTTAATTTCTCCTTTTGCTTCATTATTTCTTTATTGTTTATAGATTACAATATACTTATTTCAATTAATAAATATAAATCTGTGTAAGTCATTAAGTTCCAGTCAATGGTAAAAGTTCATAAAGCATTATAATTATTAAAACCACACGTATACAATGTATTGCCAAACAAATCAGTTTTAAAAAAGATCCATTAAATAACTTGATTCTATTTTAAGACGAAACATGAAAAAGGCTACACAGGTACCCTATTTAAAGTCCAATATATCCCAAACAAGTTCGGTGACCCATTCTTTTTATTAATGTTTTGATGTCAGTAAACATTGTTGCATGTATGTGCGAACATTTAAGAAAATCTGTCGTTTGGAACAAAATATATGGATGTATAATAAATGACGCTTCAAAAGGTATTATTACCCATTTGACCTACTTAAATGTCCAGCCAAATTCATTACTTTAACAGTAAATATAGGTAAAGCGCTTTTTTATTATCAAAACACACTTGTATATTGCAAAATAAGGCATGTGAAAACATATCAGTTGAAAGAACCATAACCCTGTTTGAAACAAGCTCCCATACATATACTTAAAACATTGATAAAAAATCCAAACTGAAAAAAGTGGCTTCGACAGGTACCGTATTCAAAACAAATATATCCGGAAAAGGCCGGCGACCCCTATTTTTTAACACTGTTTTAGTTTCAGTTACAATGACACATGTATATGGAATTTTTAACAAAATCTGTCGTTTGGAACAAAAGATATTCGAATAATTGATTATTAATTGATGTTTTCAATGGCATATTAAATGCATACTTGACCACATTAAGTGTCCATTCAAAGTCATTTTTTTATGGTAAATATAGATAAAGCGCGTTTTATCATTAAATTGCACTTGCATATTGCAAAACGAAAGTTAACAAAAAAAGATGCATTTAAAAATCTCCGTCCTTGTTTGAATGTAAACGCTTTGTATAATTGAACATTGCTAGTCACACACACTGAAAAAGGGCTTCGACAGGTACCGTATTTAAACCCCAATATTTTCGGAACAAGGCCGGTGACCCCTATTTTTTAAGACTGTTTTAGTTTTAGGATACATTGACACATGTTTGTGCAAATTTTTAAGAAAATCTGTCGTTGGAAAAAAAAATGGACGAAATTGTTGCGAACGTCTTTAATGCTTTCCTTATTTTTCAGTTAAACTTTTTTTTAAATGATACATTTAACTTTTTTTTACCTTGTTAGTACCTTTACATTAATCTAAAAAATACTGACCATGACTCTTTTGATTCATGCATAGGAATGCATAGGAATTGCCGAAAAAAACCATTTACCCATGTGCCATACCTGACTGACAGTAAATTTACCTTAATAAATAAATATATGGTTATATTATAACATAATTTAGAATGAAGAACAAAGGGGCATAACAAAAAGACTATTTTGTGTGCAATTCATGTGGCGAAAATCTGTATGTGCATCAGCGTTTTGAATAACTTCAATTACAGGCTAAATGGTTTCCAGTAAATACTACTTGAACTGTGCATGTAAGTAATATATTCATTGTATGAATATTATTTTATTGTCAGTGAACAATATAGCAGTACGTATTTTGCTATATCAACAGGTTCATCTATATAAACGACATCGGAGAGGTGAAAGAATCAAAGTTTTATATACACTACACATATAGTTTGTGGTTTGTTTAACATTATGTTTTCATTTAAGATAACATTATTAAACATGAAATCAAATATTTAAAATAACAATAGAACAATAATCAAATAGAAACATAACGATGTCAACAATGCATTTAAGTAAATGATTAAATACATGAAATATACATATATCTTTATTGCCTCTATTTTCTGAAGATTTACATCAGTTATACAGAACAGACAATGCACAGAAAATGAAATTAATGTACAAACATGCATAATATAAACATGAGAAAAGGCAAACATATAATGAATATACTGTTATAGTATAATAGTGACCATAAACACGATAAAGAGTACACTAGCACTATACAATGTTTATGTTGCGTTTGTTTATCTTGCTGCTGAAGCTCCCTAGATGTATGAGATGGTTGAACACTTCAATGAAATACGAACTATGTTGTAGATTATAGGCTTCTGGGACCATATTTACAAAGAATCTTAAGTTATTTCTTAACCATTTTATTGAGTGTAAAAGATTCATATACAATCAATGTTAACAATGAACACATGTGTACGTTGTTGCTATTTGGCAATGGCATTCTAATACTGATGACATTTTTAAATGTTACTTTGTGCTGCACTGTTTTCAAAGGAATAATACTGTTAAGGACATTTCCAGATTTAAGGATAAAGATGAAATTTAAGATGCTTTGTGAATACATGTACCACCTCTGGGATAGTACGTCAGATCAAGGACAGTGGAATAGAATGGGTTCCAGTTCGCTACATATAACTTGTCATGAACACTGTGCACATGTAATGGGCTGATCGGGCGGTGTCTTTCAACACAAGCAGGACAGGAACTTGATAAGTTTGAGGCTGTCTGGACGAATCCGTGCTACCTTCCATATGGTGGCTGCAGTGAGGCTTTTTGAAGAAAACAAAATCCCTGTCTTGTTTGAGTCGCGTGTGCCATTTTCTCACACGTCTGTATTGCCTGCTTTCATTTTGAAGCATATAGTGTAATGTACGGTAGCTGATATTTGTTTAATATTCTCATGATATCTGGTATGAAGCCAAGGTTCTGGTGTTTACACAGCTCATTAGGTGAATAAGATGTGGCATGGCTAATTCGCCGATATACGACATAGTATTCGGAGAAAAATGTGTTTTTGGAGGTCATGTGTGTTTCAAGCAACGACATTCTCATCCAACCGGTAACCATGTCGGAGTAAGAAGGGTGGGACAGATCTTGAGCACATTTACGGCAGTAGTGGTGGGATATTTCTAATTGCTGCATATCTGCAATGGAGATAGTTTTCCATAGCTTGCATCCGAACAGAGCTTTGGAAAGAACCGACAGAACGGTGGTATACCTCGGACACATTAACCTGCCAATGACCTTTCTGCATGAATATATTACTGATCCGTTACGATGAATACTTAGTTTCTGTATTGGAATCATGCTTAAATCAATTTAAGAGCATGCAGTTATATTAGTATGTAACGCGTAAAACATGTGATCGAACAAAACCGAGTAGAACTATAGGTTATTATTCAAGCGCGTAATTAATGCTAATAGAGTTTACGAGTGTCAGGTCAATGTGTCCGAGCTATGGAAAAGAGCATCGCAGTAATGTGAAGTTTTCACCGTATCTTCTAGACGCTGCGTGATAGGACAGAAGCGTTCCTCCAAGTGCCTGCTTGATGATATCTCTGTCGTAGGGTATTTTCCTTGGAATGTATGGTACTCTGATCCATGTGAAAAGATACGGCTCGGCATTTTCCTGTTAATTCTGATGTGATTCAATTTGAACACTAGCCCATTTGTCAAAACAAGTACATAAATAATATATTTGTCAAACATCAAATTCAGACTGCACAGACGGACGGACGGAAGGACATGGCGGCGACTATATGCTACCCCGAAATTTTTCGGGAAGCACAATAAAACAGCATCCAGATTAAATGTTAGTTCGGGACCGGCGTATTTCAGGTGGTAATAGGTGATGGTGTTGATAGAAGCACTTCTGCTGTTCGGTAGACTATTGATTAGCCTTTGCAGTCCTACGTTGCTTGTTTCGTAGCAAAGCTCTCTGTCGGAGTAATTTTTGCTTGATGTCGTAAGATAAGATGTTACGCATTGATCTACGAAGTGTTTGTGCTTGGCATCAAACTCAGGGTTCTCTGCAAACAAGTACAGTTTCTTGACGTATGTGCTCTATCTGTTGAGTGTCCAGTTGATCGTTGTTTCACGCTTGCCTTTAAAATCTAATTCACAACCTTGCTTTTTGTTTTTGGAGCACTTAGTTTTGACAGCTTTCCAGAAAGCGTGTTGATCGATTTCGGATGTAGTGTCTTTGTTGTAGTTTCACGTGGTCATAGATGTGGTCTCTGCAGAAGTGATACTTGAGCGAGTGATACGCTCAGTCAAGGTAGCACTCACTCTTTGGCCCAACTAGTTTGTACAACAGTTACTGCACATCAAAACAAAAAAATAATTGCTAACTAGCTGATAAATAACATAACCATTATTATGATTCCATATTGGCTTACACAAACATTATCAAATTAAAAGTCATCTTCCCATCCATAAGATCACACATGTGCAACAGGTGAGTCTATTATGTTAGTTTGTAATAGTTTAATTGCATTCTTAGCTTCGTAGATAAAAACTTAATAAATTACGTCAGTTTTGAAAGTATTTTCTGCCTTTATCTATCGCAGAAGGCAAATGAATGATTTTGTTGTTTGTGTAATACAATATTTGATACTACTGAAAATTAAAATGTTCAAAGCTCTTAATCAGAATGCATCCAACACTACACGCAGATAAGTCTGATTGTTTTTCATTCTACGAGACAATTTAACTTCAAGCACAAAAATCACTTTAATAATACACAATATTAAGTCATCTTCGGCCATAAACAAAATAAAATTAACACATTTTACGTGTATTCATTTAATATCATTTACGTAAACAATACTGAAATGACCAAAGTCTTTTCATTGCTGATGCTTTTCTTCTACCACTTCATATTTAAAAATTTTAAAAAGTATTTATATAATGTAACAGTGTCATGTGTTTAAGTTTTTTTAATCAAAAAAATACATTTCTTACATGTATGTTATAATAGTAAGTGTTATGTACACGTATATTTATGTAGATACATAACTTCTTAACTGAAATTGCTCGTGTATTTTGGCATACATAATACCGTAGGTCAACTTATTTAGTTCAGAACAAATGCAGCAACAAGTATGTTCTACACATAATATTGTACATCAGTTCTAATATTCAAAGAAACACTTTACATTTTATAAACAAATAACAATATTTGTATAAATACATGTATCTGAAATTACAAACACATTTCTGTTTTGTAACATAACATGATATAAAAGTTCCAATGCACAACAACATATTGTCATTGAAATTAAAATCACTTGCTTATACAAATATCAGATGCATGTAAAAGTAAGCTTTTGCACTTTGAACACCAGGAGTGTGTTGTTTCACTGTCCCAAAATGATGGAGCCTGTGTTGTTGCATACTGCCACTGGGTACCTCACTCCATCCTTGTCTGTAGCCAGAGTAGCCACAATAATGGAGGCCGTGTTCCTATTGTAACAGACAGACCATGGGTTCCACACTCCATCCTTGCACGTAGCCAGAGTAGCCAGATTCTTCCTTCCCTCACTATCCACCTGTATGTGTTGATGAGCATCCACAAACCAGCACTTGGCCTGAAGGTGTCACATGTACACCCTGTGGGTCTTGTAGTTCAGGGTCAGTAAATGTTGACAGTACTGACCCATCCCCGGCCAGGGTGAGGAGCTTGTGCTCGTAACGGTTGGTGATGTAGACCGCATCGCCGGTGGGGTTCACAGCACACTTGTATTCTGCAAATAGAGTAACATCAAGATATTTAATTATTTTATTTAATTACTTTAAATTTTATATAAACACACAGCAGTGATATTGTATTATCTTTTATGTGTTGTTTGGTTTTCATAAACAGAAAATAATACACCTTCATGTTATACATAAAATCCAATAATAGTAAACATATAAGATTGACTATACGGTTCTGTATCAGTGCATTGTCTAAAAGTTTGACATGATCATATGAGACTGGTGAATTAGAACTGAAGTTTAACACAATTACACTGAATAAAAAAATACCCAGTAGAATGAGCATGTACACCGTGATAACCGTGATAAACTGGACACCGTTCACAGTCAATGCGACTTCATTTGGAGTGATCAGACACACGTCCAGTGGAATATCAGGCACAAGACAGTGAGTGACCACATGGTACTGCTGGTCCAGAAGCTTTATTGTGTCATTGTTCCAGTCTACAACAATGATCTGACAATCAGGGAGAACGCAAATGCCTCTGATATAGCAAAAGGTTGAATCAATAAACTCTGACTTTCCATTCACACTGAACACCTGGTCTGACTTCCCCAGCACTGTCAATGCCTGTTCAACTGTGTGCAAACATTTTTTGCTGGCTATATAGGAGAGTTCCTTATTATCCCCAATTGTCTGCATGGCTTCATGGAATTGTTTCAATTGATCCTGAAGCCGGGTGCTGTTGTGAATAGCACTCTTAAGAAAATCTTTCAGGTTTATAAGTTCATCTTTCATTCATCCAAAATGACATTTATTTTCCCACACATTTCTTCTTTTATGTATTGCTCATTTTCATAAGAACTTTTATCAAATTCATCAAAAATGAAATTAATATGATGGAGCATTTCTTCTACCATGAATCGCCCATGTTCATCATACATGCAAATAAAGGAGCTTGTGCTGCTAATAAAAGTTTTCTTCTGCTGATGCAGCTGATTATTCACTTGGTTTATAGAATGTATTTATTATTCTATGTAACGATGTTTACCGGTAATTTCGAAAAAATGTAAACATCAATCTGTACAATAATAATTATACAAGACATGGTGTAAACATAGTTCCACATGCATGCATTAGAAACAACACATCAATCTCAAAGTGACCATAGAACATCTGCCAGCAATTATTTTGTAGATTTTTTTATTTGTGCCATGGTATCAAAATAATGTGGTAGGTACACAACAGTATTTAAATGAAAACATGATGAACATATTGTCAACAGATCTCTGTGCAGGCAGAAATATTTGAAAACGTAACTGTGGGTCTATGTTCACCAATTCATTATCTACTTTGTTGAGCACCAACAATAGTTATAGCGTGATAGTTTTGAACTTATTTCAAACATATTGTGTCCTTCCATTGAATTCACAAATTCGTTGCCCACAATTGTTGCTTGATACAGATTCACGGGTGATTCTGATGTAACACCAGTTTCAAAATTGACCAGAATATGAACAAACGCTGTCCTGTTTAAAAGGACAATATTTATCTTTGTTTAAGGCAGTTCTACATTCTTTGCCACAGAACCACTGTATCACAATGTTAATTTCAGACCAAGATGGCATCGACAATAAAAACTGGAAAATAATGGGTCTCTAAAGAACCTTTCCCATGTGTCATTGCACCCTGCCCAATACTTGTCACTACAACGAACTACATGGACATGTGTAGAGCTTGCAAACTTTGCAAATAGTAATAAACGGAAAAGACTTTCGTTTGTAGTGATTGTGCCCTGCAACTACAAACAATGGTAGCCATGCAACAAGTTTACAATTAGGTCTAAATGTCACGGAACAGCATGTATGGAATCATTGCATCCTCTGCCAGCATGGTGTATTCATTCCATCCCTTTTGTGTGATCTGCACTTGTCTATCATCTGTGTTATGGTGGCAGGTTAAACATATCACAGGTGCAAACTGTATCCTTACACGAAATAAAGATATTTGTTTAATGCAGTTTTATCAAATAAGTACAAAACATGTGCGATTTACAATTCATCACAATAAGGTTCAATGGTTTTAGCATAACTGCCCTTCCATAGTTCAAACATTCGTCTGTACTATCCCTGCTGGGTAAGTTTATTATTTCCAACCTATTTTGGCAGTAAATAATTAATTATTAATATTCTTATGTATTTACCTGAATCATTTCTACCAGAATACAACATTAAGGTCGATTAAATTTAATATAATATTTTCGTCATTTTGGTAACAGTCGCGGAAATATATAACAACCTCTATTTGTTAACACATTCTAACTAATTTGGCAACTATTAAGCAAAACATACTTTGACAACATACTTATTAATGTGTTTGTAATAATCTTACCATTTTGATAAATGTTTTTCCAAAACATTTCGGCAATTGTTTACCAACAATGCACACACATTTTCAGACAGAAAATTTATATGGAACCCACTTTTTGTCATTTTCACTTGAGGAAAATAATGTTATTGCTTCTTGGGGGGTTTCCCATCACTATTTGTTTTTAGATTTTATATAGCGTGGATGTTTTTCATAGCTTTATTATTTAATGTTGATAACATAACTGTTGCAATTAGTTTGAGGTTGAAATGTAGATTGACTGGAATATTTTATTACTTTCCCTAGCATATTTTCTCTTTAATCTTTCCCGTCATGGATTTTGATCCAGCCATTATTTAATTGCATTCAAATCCCACTGTCCACAGTCTATGTTTAATTGGTTTAAAATAATGTGTTGACATTGCGTACCAAATTCTGTTTGGCATTGACTTAGACCAGAATAGAAACCGTGTGCCATCTGTGCCGTCATCTGTGTTGAATTACATTAGATCTTGAGATTGAAATCAATTTAACATTAATAACAGTAATACATGAACTTTATTTCTCTTTTCGGAAAAACAAACACACATACTGAACATATACTTAGATTCATAATAAAAAGCATATACTTGTCAAATATTAAAAATAGATCAAAATCGTATGCATTCCAGTACAAAAAGGTAACTATGTATTCATACTTAAATGATACAGAGACAGATTAGGTTCTGCTGTAAAGACAGGCGTACTATACATTAGCATAAAAAGTACATACTTTCTATTAAAGACGACTTCTACATTTTTTTCCATTCCATGAACTTTTTTCATTTTCACATATTTTGCAGATGTTTCAATGCCTGATACAAAGAAATCATAAAAATGGCGGTCTTCGAAATAGATTTTTTTGGAAAATGCATGTAAATGACCTACCCGTAAATGCATTTTAGAAATAATTTGTGTTGCTTTCATTTTAGCAAAAAATAGTATTGATCATTGATTGGTAAAAACATGGCGACATTCTATTGGTTGAAATGGCTTATTGTAAGAAATTAATAATATTATATTAGCCAAAAATGCTTTTTCATCCATTTTTTGTAAAACAATTCTACGTTTTGTAATCATATAAAAGATTGGTTTTGACTATAGACAAAAATCTGTTCCGTAAAAATTCCCGAATTTTCTGTATTTAATACATAATTATATGCTTAATAGACTGGAAAAAAGAAAACAGGGTGCTTGTTTTCGAGAAGAAAAAGTTTACATGTGCGTATTCGATATTTTTTTGTTAAAAAACAGAATGGAATGAAAGTCATTATTTATAACAATGCACTTATAAAAGTTAATAGATATATATTATATATAATTATTTTAGTAACAGCCGTTGATTATAACTATGTACAAAAAGTTATTACAGCCAAAACACTTTCACATTTTGAAGATTTAAATCAACTTCACTGATGCGCGAAAAGATGCGCAGCAAAAACTACCGAAATCGTATTTAAGTTCAATTGACAACACTACAATATGGTTGCCAAAGCGTGTAACTTATTATTATAGCAATGAGCGCATACAGCAATCCTTAACAATCAACTAAATTTAAACATGAGAAAAAACGACAATAATAAATCGCAAATCGCAACTTCTTCTGTTCCAACTATACTATACGCGAAGAAGTAAACGTGTAGCTTGATGGTCATAAAATCATAACTATAATGAGAATTAGACGAGACTGTCACTTACTTCATGTATACTGCATTAAATCATCATATATCGGAAATCCTGTTATTTAAGTAATTTATGTATTTACCAGCTTTTCAGTTTATCTTAATTTTGAAGAGGGTCATCAACCGTGTTATTATGATAAGCAAATTATGTGTAAAAGTTGTAGTTATGTTATAAAGCTGGTAGTTAAACAGTAAAATCAGCACAATCATAAACATGTAATGGATTAAAAACGAAGGGAATTTATGTGAAACATGAAAATATACTACCCTAAATTAAATAATACACATAAAAAGCTGAAAACTTGAATGTAAACAAAGTAATAGTTTGCACCAACGTTTCAAAAAAATAATACACATGCAACTGAAGTTACCACTGAAGGTTATCATACTCCAAATTCACATGCAAGTGTTTATTAATTATGAGCCGTGTATGTCAAACAAGAACCACAATCTGTGTACAAAGTATGGTCATATAAGTAAACACAATCGTAATGCGGCAGTACATTTCATCATTAATTCAGTAATGCTTCCTTTCAAAGTGGTGTTTTGCAAAGGAACGAGCTAATAAAGCATTGTTTGTGACCGAAGAAAACATACTTGATCCACGGTCATCTAACATATGGGACTAAAATGTCATACCTTCATTTACAGCATAAAGTACAAGAGTACTTTAAAACTTGTCCACATTCACTCGAACACCACACGCATCAGATTGACAGTTAAATAGTTTTCAAGGAGTGAGGTGCTTTTTCTTCATTACAGATCGTTCTTTAGCAGCGAATGTGAATCTAACAAACCCTTTCACAATTGTCCAAGAGCGTTTACTAAGAAAATCATTTTGTTTAATGAGCTCTTCACAGTGATACTTTGATGGCAACTGTTTCAGGAAAAAACACTTTGGTAAACCTTGCTGGACTACGTCCTTTTCTTCATTGGACCAGGGTGTTCTTATTCCGTTCGTCGTGTACTTGCCTGCAACTTAAAAATTTGGATGGTAAATATGGGAAATAGTTATTCCATATTGCAAAGCATTTCTCATTTGAATTGATTAGATGCTGTTTTGTTTTCAAAATACAGTCGAAGTTAATATTGAAGTTAAAAGCTAGCAATCGTGTATCCTTTAACGAAGTCACTCATTTTTTGAGGGGAAAGGTAACATACCCTCTTTTGTTTCACTTAATTTGTATCGTGAAGGTTAAACATATGTGCCAGACAATGTTACAGTCCATCCAGAATTATTAACTGAAAGTTCAAATTGTGATGCCTAGGACAGACCAGACAGCCACGCAGACAATACCAACTCAGTAACCCTAGGACAATAATGATAATGATGTTATGGTAGATGAAAACCAAAACACCAACAATTGTACAACTGATGATGCCATGCACATACACTAGTTTTCAACGCTATCAAAGACCAGCTTGTTTGCTAGAACAATACTGTTGTAAAATGTTCGAAATATATCTTAACTGGAAAATGACACAAACTCTGACTTAATAGTTTTTTTCCGGCTTGGCTGCTCAGACCAATCAGAGTCGGAGTCTGTCTCAATAATGTCCTTTGCAACTCTGCAAGCACTGTCAACAGCAACTCTGTCCTCTGTTATGTCCTTTTCATCACTTTACTGATTTTCATCTCAATGATTTATTAATTATTCATGCAATTTCTTTTCCGTGTTTAGCTTGATCTAAACAGTATATCTAGACAGTATATTTGACAATCAATACAGTATTTTAAATATAGAACAGGAAACTAATTATGACAGGCATATCTTTGAGAAATAAATGTCAAATGGCATTTACAAATAAGTATAATCAATGTACTCTTGCAAAGTAAATCAACTTTTACAATGCAAAATGAGCCCGAAAGAAAACACTAGAAGTAAATGATGGCACAAGTTGCAAGACAAATGATCGTCTTATATGGAATAGGCGATGTAGCATCAAATTCCTCTAAATATGATTACAATGACTGCAAGGGCAATACAATTTGCAATACAAGCCATTACTCTTATTTCATTAAGTATCATTATTTGGACACCGACATCAACTAATTAACTAAAATCTCATCTAAATCCTTATCCTTTACAGATGTTATATTTCCAGTATGCCCACCTTTTCTTTGAGTCCATTTGTCTTGGTACATTTTTAAGAATCCATCTGCAACTTTGTAGGCATCATTATCACCTTCCTGGAAAGAAATATTTCGCCGAATGTGTGCACATGTCTTTAGATTTTGTCCAAGCTTTTGAGCCAGAGTATGTTTACTGCAAGATTGATGGCTCTTTTGAAATCCTGCGATATCTTTCACGGCCTTCAGTACATTATCCCATTGATGTGCAGACAGGCATTGTGATAAGGTTTGCAGTGAAGAATCAATTGAAGACATAGCAACACAAACTCTTGCTAGCTCTCGTAGAGACCGAGAAACATACTGGTGCGTATGTTGGTGCTTTCCAGTTGTATCAATTTTTCTTTGACCGAATTCCAGTAATAATGGGTCATTTTTAATTCTGGATGACAGACGATCATCTCTCATTTTCATTAGAACGTTCTTATGGAGTTCTTCGGATGCGTTTACATGAACAGGAAGCAACAGCTTTGAATTCTTTACTGGCGCATCTCTCTTTTGACCTTCTTTTCGACCTGGACAACTTTCATGGTGTTTCCACAAATCTGATGCTATGTAGAAAGCTTTGCAGTATTCACACGGGCATACTATGACTGGTCAATATCCCCTTTCGACTGGTACTTGGGAATGATATCCCCTAAACCACATTCTATAACATTTATGTTGTGCAAGTAATTGGCTTTCGAAACTAACACAGACCAGGCTTGTTTTCTCACTTTAGAACTTTTAGGGAAGGCAAGTACTCTGGCAGCGTCAATTTCATCTTGATGATGTGTTTGCAAATGTCTTGACATTTTGGAATTAAGGTTTCCACAATAAAGGCAACTCATCTTTTTATGGGACCGTTTTCCAGTCTTTTTTTGCACACCATTGGATTTGTTTTCGGCATCTTCCAAAGCATCTGAATATGTGTCACAATCAGCCTTATCAACGAATGTGACTGGCAATATTTCTCCATGGACTATACTTTGGAACAGCATGCCCTTCTGAACACACATGTCTGAAAATTAATAAAAACATTGTTTATTGACAATGGTAATTTTTATACATTTAATATAGATTTATTTTTCATAACTAACAGCACATAGGCTGTTCCCTATTATTCAATATAAGTGTGTCCGAGACCTACGATTGCGAATAAATCTGATTGTGTTACGTTATAGGTTTGCATTACCCATTCACACTATACTAGTAGTAGTATACAATCCATCAATAAGTTTAACCTCCAATTAGTGTCAATAACCATTTATGGGTGGGAAAACAAGAATTATGGTGATGTAGAAACGATTGTTAAATAACAGTAAACTTGACTTTAATCCAAAATTTCTCATACATAATCCCACACACCCCTACCTTGGCAATGTACATGTAGTTGCTCAACACATTTGGTCATTATATCACATTCCGAATTATTGACAGAAAAATGTTTTCCCATTCTAACTAACTGATACTTGAACTAAAGTGACTCTTAAGTGAAATGAGATGGGAATAAATTAGTTACAATAAATGCATTTAGAACTGCTGACCAGGGAATGTTTGCGAAATTAAGTACTAGTCTTGTCTTGTTGTTTTTTTTATTTATCATAAAATTAGTTAATTATATGAGTATCACCTGAGAAAAGTAACTCTTCATCACCACAAATAATGATCGTGGCTTGTGTTTTTATCAAAACCTCGATACCACCAATCCCATTGAGAAGACCCCGCGCATCAACTGTAAAATAAAACAACATACTGTCCGTCAGTTGAACTGACGATTATGCCATTACTTCCATTACTTGTATATATTTATATTTATTCATATTATGTAGGCTATGAGCTTGTATAAGCTTAGTGCTGAGTAAATGTTGTTTTTGTTGTTGCTGATTATATCAACACATGGAATGTTTTGAATTAAACATTATCTTTAAATAGCCAAAAGAAGGATACACACCCACAGTTAGACCAACAAATGTTCCACCACCGATCTGGTATGTGAAGGGTGGTATCACTCCGTTCTACTTACATCGCCATACACGGATGTGCTTCTCACTCTGTAATCCATCTAAATGAAAACAAACTATTTTAATGACTATCAAACTAACTTTATCAAGGCAGTCCAAAGGACAGCTATATCCCCCGCCGTGATCCTTCATTAGATTTTAAATGTGACTTTTAAGTATCACACTGACCTTAATCAGTTTCAGGAAAATTCCTTAAAAGGCTTAGGAGATATGGAGCTGACACAAAAACGGAGGCTCAAACGTTTGACCTTTAAGTGTGACCTTGACCTTGAGGTGGCAAGACTGCTCCATGCCGGCTGCACATGGCCTCAATGTGATAAACATTTGAGCCAAGTTTTAAGAAAATCCTTCAAAGGGCATAGGAGATTTGGAGTAGACACAAAAAAGGAGGCTCAAACATTTAACCTTAAAGTGTGACCTTGACCTTGAGCCGGCGTGACTGAATCATGCCTTCTGCACATCGTCTCAATGACCTAAACGTTTAAGCGAAGTTTCATGAAAATCCTTCAAAGAGTATAGGAGATATTGAGCGGACACGAACATGTTACGGACAGACGGACGGACAGACGGAGCCTATAACCCCCCTCCCGCTTCGCGGCGGGGGATTAAAAATGGGAAATGTGTCAATATCTGTGTATATAAAGAATTTGAGTATGCATACAGCAAACAGTCCAGGATTGTTGGCCAATATACAGATTAGATAGACAAATCTGGCTGTCATAGTATCATGCAGACTTTAATAACATATTCAAATATAGTGCACTAGAAAATGGTTAAGTGGATATTTGTTAGTGTTTTTCAGATGACAAAGAACTTAAAGTCCTCGAAATCAGTCAAATACTTATATTGTGTTTAAGGTTCACTTTTTGTCATTAACTGCACGTTTTAATTTTTTACGGACTTGTGTTTTTCTAATACTGTACAATTTTTTACTGTACATGATGTTACAGGACACAACAGCCAGAGTCAACAGTGCTTAGACTCGCAACACTGATAATGCATTGCGTAAGGTGATATTAATTTCAATGTACAAGAACTATTCACAAGTTTGTCTCTGTATATTGTTTTGCTTCCAGATTTCATTAATATATTGTTGCTACTCAACAAAAGTATAATTGCCTCCATTTCTGCCACATACTGCCAATATACCCTTTTATAAAATTAAGAATAACACAATGATTTTCATAAATAATGATCATGTCCTGTTTGCTCTAACATCCGCGGTTATTTAAATGTTATATCAATACATTATAATTATACCTTATAATGCATATTGTCAATTCTAATACGAACATGAACATACATAAGAAGCTATCTACAGGCCCTGTCACACAACGACGAATAGCATCAGCGTAACGCCGACGTGCCTGACATTTGGCTAACACACTGGTGTACGTCTAATATGTTTTACACAAGTTATTATTTATTATAAGCAAGCATACGTTGTCGTACGCCGATATCAACCAACAGTTTTATTCATGCACACAATATGGAGCGTATTCCGACGTGTTGTTTATACGTTAAGCATATGTAAGAGTTACGTGACAGGCTATGTATGCACATGTAAACATACGCTACAAGTAAGTTACACCTATGTTGGTATCCGTTGAAATACTTCGGCAGCCAGCTTGGCGATTGTGTAGCGTGTGTGAAACGTTATTCTAACATAAGCGAAACGCGCAGTTAACTTATCGTTAATGTATATCGAACATTTTGCACAATGTATATTGACATATTGAACGTATGCTTGACGATCCTTGAATTATTCAACGTGTTAAATACGTGTTTAAAACTTATAGGTAGCGTATTTGACAGAGTATTGGGTTCAAATTTAAAATCAAATGTGTACCAATGAGCAACGCATAATTCCTGCTGATATATGAGGTGCAGCTGTCCACAACCATAATCACAGATTTGGGGGACACTGAGTGGCTGAGACGAGAGAACAAAAAAGCCCTTCTCCAATATCAAAACCACTTGATTTACTTAACACTGTAGATATTTAGTTCGAGACAGTAGGATCAAACGGAAAAGAGTTTGCCATGGTCAACCAGCGTATGGTTAAACTCCTTAATGAACTCTTGAATCATTTTACTCGGATGCAGGTGTCCCTGTGAGACATAAACCAGCCCGTCAGGTAATCGACTGTCTTGCACAACTTCGTCCCTGTTCTTTCCATAGCTTGTTCTTCTTGCACTGAAGTCTGAACGTTTAATCTGCAAGAGCATTTTGGTATGTTATAAAATTTTGTAAAAATTCTTGATTTCATCATTTTGCTGAAATTAAGATTTGGCCTTTGAATACAACATGTGTATGTATGTATGTGGGCAATCTATATGCATATTATGAAGTGTATTAATATAAATATGTTGTTTTATTTGACGATTTTTGTAATTTGAAAAATGTATTGATCTTCAATCGTAGCCTAGAAAAATGTACCAATTGCAAAAGGCAAAATGGTGGCCGCAAACTCCAAATTGCAAACATTCGTAAAAAATTCGTAGTGCATTCTGAGGCATCGTGACTGAATTGTTATCGATATGTAGGCATTCATAGATATTATTAACTCATTCGAAAATTCGAGAATTCGCGGCTTGACCACGAATCGGCTAGGAATCTGTCACGAATCCCAGGAATACACGCCGAAAATAAATTGAAAAATATATTGTAATTGGTACCTAATTTGTACATGCATTCGGCGTACTCTTGACTGATATGTAACTGTTTCCTAGCGTTGGTGCAGTAGTCGTAATAGGTTCTTGTAAATCGTGGTAAATTATTTATAACATTCGTGCAATTCCAGCCGAATCCTAAAATGTATTGATTCGTGGCGATTCGTGGGATTCGTGGCATGTTTGGAATAGGGGCATATATTTGTGTTAAAGGTAAATAAATAAAAAAGCAAGTTGTTGTTTGTACTTTTAATTTATTAACAACATTGCGTTTATAATTAAATCAAAATTGAAAAAATATATGCATATTTACCAAACATTGCACCTCTCATAAATTATAACAAAATATAATTAATTGTAATATATACTGAAAACACATTACATGTAAATTGGTTATACAAATTCAATATCATAACTTAGAGTATAACAAATTATTTATTTTAAACATTAAATATCATTATTATATAAGATTGTGTTGTATTTTCTACATATACTTAAATATTCACTCAATTAAATATAAAGTCTGGAGAATCAGAATTCGAATGGAAATAGTAAATATAGGCGGTCCGCTCAGTACTCATTACGTCAGTTATATAATATTTTCTTAAGATTATATTTTAAGTATGCTGATTGATTTGCGTCCTTTGCAGTACTGACATGGGTTGAAGAAAGCCGCCGCTGTTTTATATCTGACGTCTTGTGATCGTCGCAATACGCACCAATACGCTATGCATCAAGATAGTCATTAGCTTAAACAACGTTTAGTTCCGCATATGTCATGAACGCTAATGGAACGCTGGGTCCACGCTTGTTAACGTTGTATAAGTTCTTTAAACGCAAGGAATAAGGTAGGAATACGTTATTCATACTTTAAGCATAGCTTATACATTCGTTCAACTCATTACGTCAAACGGAGGCTTTCAATTGATTTTCTAATTACTTTTTCCAACGTATGCCATCGTGTCGGCGTACGTTGTCTAAAACGTAATAGTGTGACAGGGCCTAAGCTACAATAAATCGAATATGACACACTTTAATGGTACAGAAAGACCACACACACACGCCCAAATGCTGTATACAGCAATAATCTTACTATGCACAAACACACGAACTGACAGGTCCATACTATCATATTGCAAAATTACCAGACAACCTGTAAAGCATAGTAAATTCACTTTAATATTACAGTAAAGCTTAAAAATAAAAACAACAAATAATTGAAGTACCTGTTGCAATGATCAACACTGTGGCATCTTCTAAAGAGTCAGCAAGGGTAACCTGCGTAAACAAATTCAGGAAACCCTTTAATAAACATAGTTAATATCTACTAATTAAATACTTTCTAAGAAATAAAGTGATTCCTAGCTACATACATGTTCAACAATGTATTAAGTATGATGTATAAATTCAATTTTCTATGAAATACAGTTAACCCTTTTAAAATATGTTTTTGGGGTATAATACCTTAAATGGAAACACAATCTAAATTAAGTTAAAACAATTATAAGGTTAGTAAAACATGTAATCAACATTCGTAACGTCTTGTTTTATGGCATTTTGTTCCTCTTACTTGATGAATATTTTTGCCAAAATATATCAACCTTTCTCCACTGCCATATTTTGTGTTGTCACAATCACTGACATCTGTAATTAAATCACGTCCCTCAAGACACGCCAAAAGCAAATTTCCAGAACAACATTTTAAACGTATAATAGTTTTATGCATAAAATAATTAGATTCAAACACACCGGCAATCAAAGACAGTGTGTGTAAACAGCAACCAACTGAAGACTGTGTGTGAACAAAACACAATCCAATGAAGACAGCATTAACAACCGAATAATACATACTGATTTAAAACTTCTAATTCAGTCTGACTCAAATATTGCCAAGTGAAATACATTCCAATACATCAGAGAATGTTGACACATGTTTGATTGAAACAGCTCTTATAGAATATCTTATATAATCTTATAGATAACAACAAGACAACTTCAATCACAGTATTGTAATAAGCCACGCGAATAAAGGTTAGCACTCACTGCGCTTGTCCAATCTTGAAGCCTTATCCGGTGGACTATCACCCTCTTCGATCCAGTCCATGGCAACGTCAGACGCCGTCAAATTGGGTCAAATTGGGATCAATCTCAAGGTAATCATCATAATCAAAAGGTTCGTTCAAGCTTTCACTAAAAGCGCACTTCGCCTTTGCAGCTGTCAATAGAAATGTACCGAATTTATTAATTTCCATTAGAAATACATACTGATTTAAGACTTTTCTACTCGTATTAGTTGGACTCAAATGTTTCTAAGTTACATGTATTAAAATACACCAGCGAATGTTGACACAAATATTTATTGAAACAGCTCTTAAAGAAGAACCAAATAGACATCTTTCATCATTGAATTGTAATACACCATAAGAAAAAAACAAACACTTACTGGACCGGTCTTTGTCCATTCTTGAAGACTCCAATCATAGACCATCAACGTCTTCACTCCAGTCCGAGATAGTACCAGATATAGACCATCACCCTCCTCACTCCAGTCCGTGGTACTACCAGTCATAGACCATCACCCTCCTTACTCCAGTCCATGGTACCACCAGCAGCCGTCAAAATATGGTCTCTCCCAAGATCATCACCATTATTTGAGTGTACTGCAACCTTTCATTAAAACGCACTTCACTCTAGCAGCTGTAAATAGCAATTTAGAGAATTTATTAACTGGGCAAAAGTATTTCCATTTTAATTTGTATTGAATTTGTTCTATGAACGTAGGAATCACAACAGATATAGATGCAAACCACCGCCAATCAAGAACAGTGGATGTAAACAACCTCCAACTGAGATCTGAGTGTGAACGAGACACAATCCAATGAAGACAACATTAAATACCGTATAATTCATACTGATTTAATACTTCTCTTCAAGTTTGAATCAGATGTGTCTAAGTACGTGTGCACTCACGCACACACGTAGAAGTAGCTGTATTAGTAGTAGCAGTAGTAGTAGTAGTAGAAGTTGTAGTAGTTGTAGTAGTTGTAGTAGTAGTAGTAGCAGTAGTAGTAGTAGTAGTAGTAGTAGTAGAAGTAATAGTTGAAGTAGCAGTCGTAGTAGTAGTAGTAGTAGTAGTAGTAGTAGTTGTTGTTGTTGTTGTAGTTGAAGTAGTAGTAGTAGAAGTAGTTTATTTTACCTTATGTGACAGTAAGCGATTTTAAGTGGGTTTTCTTCTCTGCGGAATGGTCGTGTCCGTCCTCCAAATTGCCACCTGGTCGATAGAAATGTCTCTAAATGGTACAGCAACAGCACACATTCGAACTGGGATATTAAACCTTCTACCAAAATAATACTGCAGGCATTCCCGATTGTGTAAACAGAGCATGGCTCTCCAAGTCTGTAAATTACACACGCCGCTCGCTGGTTAAATACCAGTCAAATTTTAAATTGAGTGACGTTGTATCAACGGCATTGTCAGTAAGGATATACATGTATTTCACGAATTAGAACGTAACTCAAGACGATACTGTAATATAGCGAAAATTCCAGGCATGTTTGCGTTTCTGCGTATATAACGTTGTTTGTCAACTCATGTTTCTTAGGCGTAAAAAAAATATGTTTGTTTCAGGTTACGCGACCTACCCTAAAAAAATGCGCCGACCCTAGAACATTTTATTGAGTTAGTTAATTTTTTATCTCGAAATATATTTTCGTTGTGGTAATAAACGATTTCTTGCGGCTCATTTTCGTCAGCCAAATTGTCTGGACGACTTTTCTGTTAATTTGTTCAAAGCGTTTCACATACATTGTCATATCATTTAATGGCTGGATCCCATTCAATACTTCCTTCCTATGAAGTATTAAAGTAAAATTTTTATGATGGTAATTTTTGTAGTAGTTTACCCATTCTCATTTAAAATTGACAAAAATGACAGATGTTTTTAATTTATCTACTTTTCTATCCTTTTAAAGTTATCTGTTGAATAAATCCACTCTTTAACTAGAATTGTCACATGAGTGATGCATATACCCCCACAATATGGCCTTGTCACAAAACTATAGCATCCACTCGAAAGAAATGGAGAAAGTGAATGCTTTAATTTGTGTATGGTCAACAGTGTATTTGGAAAAAATTAATTTCAATAGGAGCCATAATTCTGTCAACATTTAGTGGTTTTTAACCAAAGTTGAACTTGATCTCTATTTTACAAGGTTACACCTATGTACCAAAAAATATTTAAATATGTGAAGCCTTTCGTGAGTTATTGTCCATGTTTTTTAGGAATTTAAGTATAAACGGGGCCATAGCTGTGTCAAAATTTAGTGGTTTGTAAACAAAGTCGAACTTGACCTGTGTGTACCGATAATTACTTTAATATGTCAAGCCATTGTTGAGTTATCTTCAGGAAACTGAATTTAAGTCAAATATAGGGCCATAACTCTGTCAAAATTTAGTGGTTTGTAACCAAACCCGTATTTTATGATGCTACACATGTATACCAACAATGATTTGAATATGTCAAGCCATTCTTGAGTTATCATCCGGAAACCATGTTTTTAGGGAATGTTATGTCGAAAGGGGGCCATAACTCGGTCAAAATTTAGTGGTTTGTAACCAACATCGAAAATGACCTGTATTCTATGATGTTGCACATGTGTACGAAAAATTATTTGAATATGTCAAGCCTTTCTTGAGTTATCATCCGGAAACGAAAAACCAACAGACCGACAGACCGACGGACAGACGGACCGACGGACCGACAAGCTCACTCCTATATACCCCCCTTAAACTTCGTTTATAATAACTATACTGAAGAATGAAGCATTAGCTGTATCATTACTTTAAGAAACAGTAAACTTGTACATCTGGGATCTATTCAGTACTGATGTATAAATCTTAACAAGCACAAAAGTTTGTTTATATTCAGTTCACTGCGGTTACATTTTGATACGATATGACCATTATTAATAAAAATCAGTGCCTTGCAAATTGACATTAATATAGATGTAAACTGGACAGGTGGCCTGGTTTTCACAGATTGTAATGATTTTTATTTATTTGGAAATTTATATAATAATATAATAATTGTATCATATTTTAAGTGCATAAATGATAAACATTTGCGCCAAAAGTTGTTTAATTAAAACATCCACTTCAAAACAATGTTGAAGTATATTAATTTGAATATTCATTCAGTTTTAGACGCTCCAAGTAGACCATTCACTAAAACAATAATAAAAAAATCACTACCTACCTACCCTATTTTTTTGGTAACGTTACCTGAAACAAACATATTTGTTTATGCCTTACTTAATATGTTTCCGAAAACTTTCATTTTCCTAAGCAGGATATATATTCAGTGTTATTTCAGAGATTCACATACAATCATTCTGAGCTAACAATGCATTTTTCTGCGAAATCGACATGAGTCCGGAACCATTAGCATGTCACATTAAAATATTCAAAAAGGAAAAACATTGATGCAAAGCATCAAAGGGCGTCGTACGTAGTTGAGAGTTAAAAGTCAAAATAGATTTTATTGAGGGAAACAACATGTTATCGTGTTACAGTTATAATGTTATGCATTAGTATTCCGTGATTTGTGGCAGACCGCAAATTAGACAAGTAAGAATGACCGCAAAAACATTTCTTTACAATATTACGTATTTACAGCATTTTTCTTACATAACAAACGACTAAAATAAACAAAATATGTTGTATGTAAAACTTAAAATTCTACATTATTAATTAGCATCAACGCTTTAAACGTTACAGTGTAGAACACTACTGACAATGTCTTTACGCGCCTTAATTGGTGCCTGCAAAGCTAACATCACATGCAATAACTACGCGCGAAATGATGATTCACTACTATTCCTGAAGATACAGCAATGCCATTTATAGAAGCTATAGAGAGGTATGACAAGTCAAATTGTAGAGGCAACGAGCTGCAATTGATTTCAATATATGTCGGTTAAATACATATTGAAAGTAACTGATTTGTACATAATAACGTATCATTAATCAAATATTATAAGGCAAAACGTTTCAGTTGTCTCAGCGACTTCGTGCTAGTGTTTGTTAAAATAAAATACAGGGTCGCAAAAATAACCATATTACATAATGATATTTTTAAACAGAAGTGTGCCATTGATCACATATAACCAAAGTTAAGAACTTGTATAAGAAATGAATGACATTGAATATATACTTTATTTTTAACACCTACATTATTAAAATTATGACGATGAATGTTTAAAATAAACACTTCAGCGTCAAAACAAATATGCGAACAAAACACAAACCCACCACAAGCTACCGGCTACGCACATGTAACAGCCTTCACTTCTATGTTATTAAGAACGATTCACAACCTATTTCAGGAAGTTTTAGACTAGACGCAGGAGCAAATTCAATTTTGACTCCGCGACCAGTCAAATTAACAGGGATCAGCAATTAATTGCATGATATTTCGTTTTAATACAAGCACGTAGTACTTTCATATTTTATTATCTAGTACGTATCGAAGTGTTGGCGAAAGTGGAAATATTACCTGTTCTTGAAGCGTATAGTTCAATACAATACTCAGTTGGATTCAGCAACGTCAATTTAGTGTTTTAAACATTAAATATAATAACGCTCCGTCCATATGCTTCCGGTAAGACTCATCACTTTTAATAGACGCCGAGCTCATGCGCGGCGCAAATGAAATTTTTTCGGTAAGCACCAATACTCAAGATATTTTCCGAAGTCGATCGAGGGGTTTCGCTTTGTGAATTGTGATATTGTATAGGTGAATTATTGACATTGTAATAGATTTTATTTGAAAATCACTCAATGATGCTTCGTGTACTTTCGTTGGGGGTAAAGACACTAAAAGAAAGACGCGTCTATCGAGTCATAATTGTTTTCGTAAAATTTGAATTTGATTTCATTTAATGTGTTAAACAATTATGTCAAACTTAAACTTTTGTAACATACATGTGCCAAACAAGTTTATTAAACCCTTCAAAATTATTCACGAATAAACATAAGCATAGAGCTAAAATTTTATAATCATAAAAATGACAATAATGCAATATAAATCATGCCAGTAACTGCTTCACACGACATAATTATCAAATTCTTGGCTGTATTCTTGCACATGGCGACCTAAAAGTACTCGTTTGTCGTCCTAAATCATGTTAAAGGGGCATATCGACGGTATTTCCCATGAATATAGACTCGTATTAAAACAAGACGTATTCCAGTTATTCACAAATTTATTTTTCTAGTAGCAATAATTTATTGATGTAATTGTTAAGAAGGAATATATACAATGCCTAATATATATTTGTTTCGATGCACGGTTTCAGCAGGTTTCGAACTCACACCTATAAAATCACGCTCGAAAAAGCTTTCATAGCGATTTTACAACTACTACTCATCAAAACTTAAAGATCATGGCTACAAGAACACTTTCATCAAAGAGGATCTAACATCCAAACGAAGCTCCCTTCTTTTCAGCGCTAGGTCCCTCGTTAAAACCGGGCGTCTCCTTGGAGCGTGGTCATCTGAAGGGAACATTCTGGTTAAGGACTCCAAGTCCAAAGTTCATAGAATCAACCACATCGGAGACTTAGATTCATTCAAAACTAACAGTCAGTCAACCAGCTCATGAATGTCGTCGAATTACACACGAAAACATCTGTAGCCTGATTTGATAGTTCTAGCCACAACAAACGCTTTTTTGTAATTTTATCTACTATCGGATAGGCTATGCACATTTATCATTACCGATAGTTTATATGAACTATTCGATGAACATCGTCCGATACCTCTTGAATTGTGTTTCTTCTTTAATATAAACTATTTCTTTTATTACATGCATAATCGTATTTAAAATAATTGATAAACACTTGCCTAGGTACCCCATTTAACATGACAACACAGCACGTCGTGCTATCTTACTACATGACCATGGGTTTCATCAAAATTGCATAAAATTAAATACCAGTTTACAAACATGTACACATTGTAGTATATGTTGTTGTTTTCTCGCCTTCAGATGTAATACTTGTACATATTATATATATAACATCATTTTATTTCTCCAGCCAAGGGCACTGTTTGTTTGCTTGAAGAATAGTCTGTAAATAGCCTGTAAATATTTATACACGTGCCGTTTGTCTGTTCTATTGCGTTTGCTTGTTATGATGTGGTGTTGTGTGTGTATGTATTGTTATTTCCGTCATGACCCATAATGTGATCTCTATAAGGCCTGTCTATTAATTTTATGTACTACGTTACTAATATCAACATCTACTATTAAACGATTACTTAATAGTTATTCCGAAGTCGAAATCCTGTCCTTGAACTGAACCTTCTAATTATGTTAAGCCATCGGTTAAACACCCACTCAGCCATTCCCCATGAATTACAATTTATTAATTTATCATGCAATCCCCGTGGTCTAGTTGAACAGATATCAGTATTGTACTATGTATATTAGTGGCCTACTACATTAAAATGGGTATTAATCAGTGGAGCAAAATGGAAAATTATCCAGTTATTTTTTACTCTAATCTCTAATAATTATCATGTACGCCGCTGATTCACTTACATTTTATATGTTCACAGGTAATTGTCACGTTAACTGCTGTATGTGTACGTACATGTACAATACCATTATGCACTTTTAACCTTTTTGGCCTTCTATTATTTCGTTTTGAATAGACGGTCATATATGAGGTTCTTATACATTTACATAATAAGTGTTCGATAGTGTGATTTTGATATACTATGTTTTATGGAAACTCATCTTACTGATGTCGTTCCCGATATTGTTTTACTAATTGATGGTTTTAATATAGCTCTCCGCCGGAAAGACTATACACCTCACTCAAGCGGCTTATTAATATATGTAAATCAGTCTATATTGTCGCGGCGTGTACTTGAGTTAGAATGTTCTAACTTGCATTCAAGCTGGATCGAAATTCAAACAGGAAACTTCACTGCTTTAATATGCTGCTTTTATCGCCCCCCTAACGCCATTGTATCTTTTTGGAACGACCTTGAAGTTAGTATCGATAAAGCCTTGGATATAAACCAAAATTTAATCATGCTGGGTGACATAAATGAAGACCAGTTAAAAAGATTACACCCGCTTAAAACAGTCTATGACTCTACTTAATTTAGGTAATGTCATTACGGAAGCAACCAGAGTCACGGCCAACACTGCTACTTTAATTGACCCAATTATTGTCTCCGATAATCTGTATTTATTTCACAGTGAAATAATTTCAATTGATGTTTCAGTCAGTGATCATCGCGCTACGGCCGTACACATTAAAGTCCCAACAGTGATTAGTAAACCGATGCAACGACATGTTTGGCTTTACAAACGTGCAGATTTTCAACGTCTAAATGACTTAATTGACAACGAAAATTGGAACTTTATTAGTATGTCAAATGTTGAAGACGCTACTGTATTATTCACTAACAAATTACTAGAATTGATGAAATCATGTATTCCGTACAAACTTGTTACCGTACGTCCAAATGACAAACCATGGTATGACTCTATGATACGTACATTTGCGCGAAAACGCGACCGACTTAAATCGAACGCTATCAAATATCCATCTCCAAACAATTGTGCAAAATTCAAACACGCTCGTAACAGGGTCAATAATATGATTAAACACGCAAAAGAACAATTTTTCTCCAATATTGAAACTACATTAAACGATTTACATTCCACTAACTCTAAAAAATATTGGAAGCTGTAGAAGCATCTAATACATACACACTCTCATTCTGATGTGATACCTCCCCTGAAATCGGTTGATACTCGTGGAAACGTAAATATATATATGTCTGATGAAGAAAAAGCAACTTGCTTAAACAATTACTTTGTTTCCATATCAACTTTAGATATCTTTGGCAGTCCTCCCTGCCCCAAATGACATTTCTTTTGAATATTTGCAAAACGTGTTTATAACTGAATCAGAAATAATAGACGTAATTAAAATTTTAATAACTAATAAAGCGGTTGATGAGGATTTAATCAGTCATCTTGTTCTTAAGCGTACCTGCTTGTCTGTTGCAAAACCGTTATGCTTACTGTTTAATAAATCAATACAAGAATGCACATTTCCCTCATTATGGAAAAATGCAATTGTCATGCCCCTTTTTAAAAAAGGTGACTCACATATACCTTCCAATTATCGTCCCATCTCCCTATTGAGCTGTCTAGGAAAACTTATGGAGCGAGTAGTATACAACACCTCTATAATCACTTTATTTCGCATAACTTAATTTATTGCAAGCAATCGGGATTTCTCAGGGGTCACTCAACTGTCTACCAACTGATTGATATAGTTGATCAAATAGCTCGTTCTATTCATGACAAGAAATTTAACTGCATTATTTTTTGTGACATTTCCAAGGCCTTTGACCGAGTTTGGCATCAAGGTCTGTTATTCAAACTTAAGCAAAATGGTATCAGTGAAAAAATGTTACATTGGATAGAAAGTTATTTGTCTAACCGAACCCCAAATGTATTTGTGGGTTCCGCTATGTCTCAGTCATTACAAGTAAATGCTGGAGTTCCACAGGGCTCAGTATTAGGGCCGTTGTTTTTTCTGATGTACGTAAATGATATTGTCGATAATCTTCTAAGTATTACCCGCTTGTTTGCAGATGATACTTCCTTATCAAGTACTACATCTAATTGAGTTGACCTCGAGGGTATCTTGAACCACGACCTATGCCTCATCAACATTTGGGCCAAAAGATGGTAAGTTGATTTTAACCCACAGAAAACTGAAGCAATTTTATACACAACGCAAAAGAATGTTCTTTTACCGAAATTATGTTTCTGAAATGTACCCGTCACCTTTGTTGAAAGTCACAAACATATTGGTCTGACCCTAAGCCATGATGGCAAATGGCACGATAATATAAATCATATTTTTTAATCTGCGTCGAAAATTCTTGGCATTATTCGAAAACCTAAATACAGACTTTCAAGAAAAAGTTTAAACCAAATATACGTCAGTCATATGCGGTCAATACTAGAATACGCGTGCGTTGTTTGCGATGGTTGTTCTTTGTATG
This sequence comes from Congeria kusceri, assembly GCA_027627225.1. NCBI lineage: Eukaryota > Metazoa > Mollusca > Bivalvia > Myida > Dreissenidae > Congeria > Congeria kusceri. The sequence continues at coordinate 14,782,004 of CM051038.1, forward strand.
ATAAGGAATTATTAGAAAAAATCCAAAATGAAGCCGCGCGTATTGTTGCAGGCCTAATCTCTTAGAAATCTTTATACTGAAGTTAAATGGCCTAGTCTAGACAAACGACGGCGATAAACTGATTAGCATTTACAAGATGCATAACGGACAGTGTCCTAATTACTTGTCTAACCTTCTTCCACAAACATTTCAAGAACAGTCATCTCGTAATCTTAGAAATGCACAAGACTATTACTATTTTATCAAGGCGAACATTATTATATTCACGTTCGTTCTTGCCATCCGCCATAGATCTATGGAACTCCTTACATATCGATATCCGCAAGAGCGAAACCCTTTCACAATTTAAAGCTTCCTTGAAACAAATGTTTCTTTCATGCGAAGATAACCCCCAATATTTCTACACTGGGGATATAAAAACATCGATTTTACATAATAGACTAAGAAATAACTGCAGCAACCTAAACTCCGACCTATTCCTAGACCATCTTGCAAACTCATCCCTTTGTTCATGTGGAAAAGATGGTGCAAATATGACAAATTACTTCTTTAAATGCCCTAATTACCGCATGCAACGAATATCTCTTTAATGCACTGCGCTAATTTCATCCCTTAAATAGTGATTTGCTCCTCTGCGGTAACCCCTCATTTAATAATGAAGACAATACAATTATTTTTACAGAAGTTCACAGATATATTGTTACGACAAAGCGTTTTGTTTAAAACTTAACGTTAAAACTTAACTGCTTGCTGGACAGGACTTACAACTATCTACATTTGCATATGATTGTCTATTTACTATATATTTTATTCACTAATTTTGTTCATATTGTGTTTTCTAATGTTATTATTATTATCAACATCATTATCATTATTATTATTACTATTATTATTATTATTATTATTATTATTATCATAATTTGCTTTTGATTTCCTAATGACAACAATTGTTCAAAGTACGCTTGTCACCATTACAATATGTAACTAACACTCCCAGGCTAAGACCCTCGATAACGTCGTAGAACTTTAGGTCTAACCCTTTTTCCAATATGTACTTATGGTAAATCGTGATTGTTTGTAATTGTGTCAACATTGTGGAAATAAAACATGTTTAAATCAACTACTACTAACTTTCCCACGCCTGCGAAAAGTGTTACGTTGACTACTTTTTATAATTATATATCAAACATATTATTGTCTGTCTGTCTGTCTGTCTGTCTGTCTGTCTGTCTGTCTGTCTGTCTGTCTGTCTGTCTGTCTGTCTGTCTGTCTGTCTGTCTGTCTGTCTGTCTGTCTGTCTGTCGGTCGGTCGGTCGGTCGGTCTGTCTGTCTGTCTGTCTGTCTGTCTGTCTGTCTGTCTGTCTGTCTGTCTGTCTGTCTATTTATCATCTATCTATCTATCTATCTATCTATCTATCTATCTATCTATCTATCTATCTATCTATCTATCTATCTATCTATCTATCTATCTATCTATCTATCTATCTATCTATTTATCATCTATCTATCTATCTATCTATCTATCTATCTATCTATCTATCTATCTATCTATCTATCTATCTATCTATCTATCTATCTATCTATCTATCTATCTATCTATCTATCTATCTATCTATCTATCTATCTATCTATCTATCTATCTATCTATCTATCTATCTATCTATCTATCTATCTATCTATCTATCTGTTAGTAAATCACTGTCAATAAATCAATCAGTCAATCAATCAATAAATAAATCAATCAATCAAACTCGAGATACAATTTGTCGTCATATCCATCATGAAACATTTTATGGTGGTGTTCGTGTGACCCTTATTTACTAGATATAAACATAACGACAATTTCATGAATGAAAGACTGTTTTACAGTGTTCACAGCGTACATAATTTATTTTAAATTGCCCGTCAAAACCCTTTTCTTTATCAAACTAAGTTTTTTTCATCATGAAACGTGTATCGCGGAAGGGATGACCAATTAACGCGTCCAAATTATATTGAACGAAATACCGAAATCCTGCGATGTTTTATGCAAACAGATTAAGCACATAACTATCAAAGCGCATATGTTTTTATGGGTTTCGCTTTCAATTTGTTTCAAATATTTATATTCTACAGAGTTTGGTTTACTTTATTGCCTTAATAGCCCATTTAAAGCCAAGCCAAAGATAAAAGGTTTTCAGTAATACGGTGAAATGTCAAGCATGCTAGTACTCAGTTTCATGAAAAGCATCTAGGTATTTATAAAACATGCACTGAAATGAGTTAATTTAAACGGCGGTGTCTGCACTTTAAAAGTCGTTTTAAGTTTTAAGATTACGGAAGTGTCCTAGTGCAACGTACAGCCTGTATTATTGTGGTTTTGTATTATGTAAGAATTTGGAAATACTACATATTAGGTGCTACTCATTCCTAACTATAAGATACAACACAACACACATTTAAAATCATGTGTTAACATACTTATCCTAATTAGCAGATATTATGTCCTAGTTAGGAGTTATTAAGGCCTAACTAGGCTATATTTAGTTCTTATTAGGAGATAGTATGTGTCATATACAGACAGGCATACATGCATACATACATACACAAATACATTTGTTCGTGCGTACGTTCGTACAAGACTGTCTCCACCTATCCGTCCGTCTGTTCGTTTGCCATTCCGTCTGTAAGTTTATGCGGAGTGCATGCGTCCGTCAGTACGTACGTCATATTTAAGAGACAGTAACAAAATCATTTACTCGGCCGTCTGTCCGTACATGTGTGCGATCTTGCTTACGGGCGTGAGTACTTTTAGGAATAACTTATTCATAACTTTGAATTATTATCCCCTATAAGGAGATACTAACTCCGCTTTGGGCACATTAGTTTCTAAATAATACCGATAGTTTTCTAATTAGAAATTCATAATGTCAACTTAGTATTTCCTATTTAGGCGGTATTAACTCATAATTAGTATCTTTCAATTACCACTTAGTATGTCTTTATTATCGTACTAGTTCTTCCTAATAATGAGATAACGCAATATAAACAGTGGTAATACAACACTTACATATCTGACAATACATAGACCTTTGATTTCTGTAAGCCAGACACGTATTGGGTCATTGAATTGATTTATTAGTGTGAGTTAAAGCCAACACATTCGCTAAGCGAGCGTTGCTATTTCTACCGTGTTTGAAGGCACATGATTGCAAATGCGAGTGTCATGAAATGCACCACAATACATAATTAACACGTCCGATGTAGAATGTAACTTTCTACATTGGACGTGAGTCTGTTTCACTCTCAACGCATTTCTAAAAACAATCGTTTACAGTTACCATAAGCGTGATTGAATGGTATTGAAGGTTTAAATTTTATATCGTCTTGATCAACTGAACTAAACACATTATTAAATATGAAGGTAGTGGTTGTGCACATAAATCGCATTAAACGTTTTAATTTTGTATAGTTTAAACGGGGTCGGTTACGCTTTGGGCACATTTATTTTATTTGCCTTACAATAATTTATCGCGGCACCGATATAAGAAACATACATGTATGACTACATTTGTATAATTTGTGATGTTAGTTACTGATAAACTCCGCAAAGTTATATTTTAGCTGGTAATTGTTTGTCCGTATGTCTGTTTATTTGTTAGCCAGTACCTTTAGGATAACATTGATGAACGGACGTTACAATTGGGTCAGTACATTCTGGTGGTGACCCGGATGACCGTCTGGATACATGTATTTGCAAACGATTTCTTATTACTGGTAGATAGAGCAAATTGCCACATTATGAATAACAACGCACTACACATGAGGAATAAGATTCCTTGACAGAGACATGCGGTCTCCTAGTGGTTTTTAGTTGTATATAATTTCACATAATTACACTAACATCAGCAATAGTAGCAGCGGCAGAAGAAGTTGATGTAAAGTTTGATGCTTAAGTTTTAACAGCAGCAGCAACAACAACGATAACAGAACAAGTGGGAATCGATGTATAAGTAATAGTAGCAAAAACAAGTATGAGAAGGGTTGCAAAGTAATAGAATTAGAAATCAGTGTTGTAGTATCAACAATCGAAGCAGAAATAGCAAAACAGTACTGGTATTAGTAATTGTAGTTTGCATTAGTTAAAGTAACAGCAAAAGTGTCGGAAGTTCTAATAGTAGTTGGAGTATTTGGAGTAGTAGCAGTAGCAGCAACATTAACTGTATATATTTAACAGTGTATATATTATATTAGTAGCAGTAGCAGTAAATTCACATCTGTATAAGTGTTTTCGCTGGCTACACGTTAAAGCAGGTTATAGCACCAGCAGCAGAACCAGCGAAAAGCATATGTGGCATTTATCGGTATTTCTGTGCATTTATACGTAGCTGTAGCAAAAGTAGTAGTAAACTAGCAGAAGCCGTAATTAGAGCTGCATTCGTTACGATGTAATACTATTAGTAGCAGAAATGGTAAAAATGACAATAGCAGAATAATCAGAATAACTTGGAAAAGAAAAGAAGTGGCAGAAACAACAGCATAAACAGCAGAAGAAGAAGTATATGCTTTTCAACATTATTGGTGATGAGTTTGAACAGCAGCAGCAGTAATTTATACCTATCAGTGAAACCAAAAAGCAACGGAAGCTGTAGTTCTTGTCTCGTACATAGGTAGCTGTAACAGGTAGCATAATAATAATAATAATTATACTTCTAATACTTCTACTTCTACCACTACTTCTACTACCAATAATAATAATAATAATAATAATAATAATAATAATAAAATAAAATAATAATAATAATAATAATAATGTAGTCCGTATTGGTTGTGCTGTTTGTTGTGGTAGTCAAGGTCGTGTTGGTAGTGATAGTTATTGTAAAGGTGGAGTTTGTGGTAGTACATAATGTGTATGAGGTTGTGGTGGGGTTTGTGGGTTTGATGGACGTTGTGTTGGAGTTGTGGATGTTTTGGTAGTTTGGTGCAGGTGGTAGTAGAGGTGTTGGAGGTGGTGGTAGTTATGAAGGTGCTGGTGTATGCGTTGGTTATGGATGCGGTGGTTGAGATAGTATTGTACGTGGTGTTGTTGGTGATTGTGGTGGCGTTGGCGATGGTTGTTATGGTTGTTTTGGTGATGGATGTGATAGAGTTTGTGGTTGAGATGGTTGTGGAGATTGTGGTTTTGTGGAGGTGGCTGTGGTGTTGGAGGTGGTTGTGTAATGGTAATGGTGGTGATGTTGAAAAAGTTGTTGAGGTGGTGGTGGCGGAAGTGGTATAGTATTTTCGAGGTATAGTGTTAAAAATTCGATCTAAAATTAAAATAAATAAAACAAATACAGAATAATAAAAAAATGCACAAAATCATATCTTCAGCAAGTTATCGTTATTATTCTATTTAAACCATGTTGTGCACATCTATGCACACCTATGGTTACCCTCATCAAGTACAAATTGCTTCGCGAGACAAAACGTTAATTTGATAAAGGTAGTGGTTGTGGTGGTATTTGTGGTGGCGGAGTCGCTGTGGTAGTGGTTGCGGTGATGGTGGCGGTGAAGAGGTTGTGGTGGTGGTATTGTTAGTGGTATAGCGGTGGCGAACGTTGTGGTGGTGACAATGATGGATGATGGTGGAGTTGGTGGTTATGGTTGCTGTAGAGGTGAAAGAGTAATTGTTGTGAGGGTGGATTTTGTGGACGTGGTGGTTATTGTGGAGTTGATGTTTATGGTGGAGGTTAATGTTATGGTAAAGTTGGGGATTAAGGTTGGGGGTGGTTACAATTTAGGTGGTGGTTATGGTGGTGGTTATGGTTATAATGGAGGTGGTGGTTATGGTGGATGAGCTTTTCATTATTGAGCAGTTGGGTGTTGTGGTAATGATGGTGGCGGTGGTTTTGGTGGAGGTTACTTGTATGGTGTTATGGTTATGATCGAAGTGGTGGTTATGGTGGAAGTGGTGGTTATTATTGAAGGGGTTGTTTTGTTGGAGTTGGATGTTATGTGGTTGAGATGGAAGTGGTGTTTATTGTGAAGGTGAATATTAAGGTGGAGGTGGTGGTTATAGTGAAGGTGGTAGTTATGGTAAAGGTGGAGATTATGATGGTTGTGGTTATTATGTTGGAGGCTGTGGTTATTATTGAATTGGTGGTTAGTATTATTTTGGTGGTGGTTATTATACAAATGGTGGTTATGATGAAGGTTATGGTTATGATAGAGGTTGGTTATTTTTTAGGTGGTGGTTATGGCGGAGGTTTTGCTTATGATGGAGGTGGTGGTTATTGAGAGGTGGCTGTTATGGTGGACGTTATGATTATGGTAAAGCTAGAGATTAAGGTTCAGGCGGTGGTTGTTATTAAGATTGTGGTTATGGTGGAAGTAGCTGTTTTGGTGGAAGTTATGGTTATGGTAAATCTGGAGATTAAGGTTGAGGCGGTTGTTATTATTACGATAGTGGTTTTGGTGCAGGTTATGGTTAGGATGGAGGTCGTGGTTATGGTGGTAGTGGTGGTTATCATTTACATGGTGGATTTGATGGAGGTGGCTGTCTTGGTGTAGGTGGTGGTTATGGTTAAGGTGGTGTTTTTTGTGGTTGTGATTTTTACGGTGGATGGTTATGGTAACGCTGGAGAATAAGGTTGAAGCGGCGGTTATTATTACGGTGGTGGTTATGGTAAAAGTTATAGTTATGATGGAGGTGATGGTTGTGACTGCGTTAACGGCGGTGTTGATCGTTGTGGTGGTGGTAATAGTTTAGGTGAATGTGTTGAAGGTTGAGGTTGTGGTTGTTGAAATGGTTGTTGTGGTGGAGGTGAGGGTTGTGATGAAGGTGATGGTGGAGGCGGCGGTGTACGTTGCTATGTGTTAGATGTTGGATGTGATAGTTTTGGTGGACGTGTAGGTTATGATGGAGGTTTTGGTTACGGTGGATGTGATTGTTATACTGGTGGCGTTTGTAGTTATAGTGATTGTAGTGGTTATTGCAGATGTGGAAGGTTGTGGTTGAGGTGATAATTTTGGTGGAGGTGGTAATGATGACGTTTGTGTTTGTAGTCGTGATGGAGCTGTTCGTGGTGGAGCTGGTTGTGAAGGAGAGAGGTGGTGGATGCGATTATGGTGATGGGTGTGATTATCGTGCTAGTGGTGGTATTGGTGGTGAATGTTTTTTCGGTGAAGCTGATGACGGTTACGGATGCGGCGGTGGTAGAGGTGGTCGTGGTGGTGAATGTGGAGGGGGTCCATTATAAACACCAACAACATGAACATGCTGCTTTAAGCATCTGGTCACAAAAAAACAAGACGCATTTGTGGTGCAGCATAAAGGTGGTGGTTATGGTGGATGTGGTGGTTATGGTGGAGGTAGTAGTTTTTGTAAGGTTGTTGGATATGGTGGTGCTGGTGGTTTTGGTGCTGGTGGTTATGCTGCTGGCTATTATTTAGGAATGGATATGGTGGAGGTGGTAGTTATGGTGGAGGTGGTAGTTGTGGTGGATGTATTAGTTACGGTAGAGGTGCTGGTTATCACGCCCTGTACCCGGATAATCCTAACGACATATACTGCTTCAAAAGCACTTTTACACTGTGCCGATATCCCATTGGATTCGGACACAATACTCGTTCAAATGTGCAAACTGCGATAACATTGATAAAAAAACTAATTTCTGGTTGATAATAACCGAACGCAATGTATACTAGTAACGGATAAAAACCAAACCAACGCATAAGACCTGACGTATACACCCCTAACCGACTTATATTCTATATCAATGAATGAATATACATGTATGCTGAAAGACTGTAATGGGTTTCTATATATTTCTATTTTTATTTCAATCGTATTGTATAATTTGCTCGTTCACCATTGACAACGTGTATTTACCCAAAATTACTATGTATGTATGAACGTCCAAAGTTTAAGTGTGTATATTGTGATACATCTTTTGACATTTTAGAGGAAATTATTGAACAAGCACATAAATAACACTAAAAGACAAATTTTCATATATAAAGGACGAACAGATATCTTCTTTTTCAGTTTGTTAGGTAATTATCTTTTTTACGTTCTCGCTTGTCCATCACAGTTTCCTACATCAATTCATCAGTCAGGAATTATCCGCAAGCACTCAACCACTACAGAATACAAACAATATTTTAGATATCAACATCAACATTAAACTTTGATATGATTACACATTGTCATAGAGATATCCATTGAACTAATATAGTTTTCAAGTAAGGTACTAATGCATTTTAAGATATTTTAAAAGGGTCGGAAACATAAAAATGTTCTATATGAGGACTTTTTCGAGAACATTTTAATGACTTCTAGCATCATAAGGGTGATTGTCAAAACAAAAATTAAGTAAATAAACCACTGGACACTATAACTATTAAAAGCTTTACGTTTCTACTCAACACAAATATAACAACATGGTTAGGATTATCCGGGTACAGGGCGTGGTTATTGTAAAGATGGATATTAAGGTTGATGCGGTGGTTATTATTGAGTTGATGGTTATGGTGGAGGTGGTGGTGGCTGTTTAGGTGGTTGTTGTGGTGAAGGTGATGATTGTGATGAAGTTGCTGGTGGAGGCGGCGGTGAAGGTTGTGGTGAATGTGATGCTTATGGTGGAGGTGATAGTTTAGGTGGAAGTAGTGATGGGTGAGGTTGTAAATGTTGAGGTGGTTGTTGTTGTGCAGGTTATGGTTAGGGTGGTGGTGATGGTTTCGTTTGAGGTGGTGGTAAAGGATATGGTGGCGATGGTGGTTATTGTGCAGATGGTGGGTATGGAGTTTGTTGTGGTTAAGTTGGATGTGATGGTTATGGTGGAAGTGGTTGTTATGAAGAAGGTGGTTGTTATTATAATGGATGTGATGGTTATTGTAGCGGTAATTATGGTGGAAGCGATGGTTATTGTGGAGGTATAGTACTGATGAAGGTAAGGGTTATGGTGAAGGTGGTGTTGGTTGTTATGGGGTAGATGAAGGTTGTGGTTGAATTGAAGATAATGGTGGAAGTGATTTGTTTGGTTGAGATGGTGATGGTTTTGGTCGTGGTCGTGGTTAATTTGTTCGTGGTGGATCTTGTTGTGGTGGAGGGAGGTGGTCAATGCAATGGTGGTGATGTTTGTGGTTATCGGGGGCGTGCTGATGATCGTTGTGGATGCGATAGTGGTGTAGGTGGTCGTGGTGGTGAATGTGGATGCGGTTCATTATAAACAACGCGTTCAAAACAGCAACATCAACATGCTGCTTTAAGCATCTGACCACGCAAAAACAAGAAGCGTTAATTTTGTTAAACAATATAAAAATATACATGTACCAGAACATGTGGTAAAGAGTTCTCTTAAATACGATGACCAGTAAAACGTTAAATATACCGTTAGAAATGCCCGTGGACTGTGTATATACAACCATAATTATGTAATACTAATTACCTGATTTAAGTTTATTGAAGTAGCGATCTCGTCAACTGTCGCGGGCATATATTTCGTGGAACACGTCAAATTTTGACCGCCTGATTTCGCCATATATTTCAATGACCACCCAAAATAATAGTTAAGACATAGGAATGAGTTTTTGAGATTGTGAATATTATATTTAACTTTAATGGCATTTAAACAGTGGTTAAATTATTTGTTAGCATTGTGAACAGTTCATATTATGTTATTAAATTGATGAGAATTCAAGTGTAAATTTTGAAACATCACAAGCTAAAAAATTAGTAATCTACTTTGGGCATTAGTTAAATCCGCTTCGCATATGGCCCTGTTCATTTTAACTGATTGAACTAGCTTTATATATCGTTTATCTTGTAAAAAATACAGATTTCTTATTATCTTTGTGAGTTTCTTTTTTATTGTAACCTTTCTTTATTTCCATCATATTATATGCATTTACAAATAAACATACAGTCATACAAACATACAATACATGCAATCAATGGAATTGTATGTTTGAAAGTTTTCAATGTTTTGTATTAAATAGCTCAACAAATACAAGTAATATGATAATGCATACGAACAGGCCAATATTCTTATATTTTACCGTGCAGGTTTATCCGTATTAATTAGGTTACATTTTTGCATGGAAAAGATACATAGACAACATAAGTATGAAAAAACAAAGGGTACATTTTGCTGCAAACATTTACCAAAAAAAAACAGAGACGAAATATCACTTGTTCCTATTCTTGAATACCCGGTACTTATATAGAATTGTTTTCCTTTAATATTATGTTCTTACTGCACAGAGGTATTGGGTTCGCATATTGCTCTTATCAGCGACCAGTAATTTGTTTCTTTTTCTGAATGTGTAAGTGACTTGTATATGGTGTAGGCTATGGTTATAATATTTACAAGACCAATGTAATTTGGTATTATTTTATCTTTTCTACAAGTGAAAATGTATCTCTTAACTTCGAGACACAGTATGTTAAGATTTTGTTTATCTTTGTTAGTGCTACCTAACATAAATGTTCTGAAGTCTATTTCTGTCATTCTATTTATATTTCTATTATTTAACAAGGTTTTGTTTACTTCCTTAATCAAGCATTTTACAATTTCACAAGACCAAAAAAGATGAACAATCGTTTCTTCAAATTTGTGACAAAAAGTACACAGATTATTATTTAACAATTTCATTTTGTACATAAGGTAATTTGTACCGAGTATATTGTAAATAATTCTAATCTGGAACCATTGTATGTAGCTATCTCTTGTTATGTTAAATACTGTTTTAAAAATGCATTTCCATTCCTCATCAGTAATGACAAAATTGTTCCATTTGTTTTTACACATAGGTTCAATGCCGTTTTGAATGAAATAATCATAAATTGATCTATCTTTGCTTTCATGGCTTATAAAATATTGTGCATAGCATGACAGCGACGGGCCGTATGTTTGAACGTCATTTGTATTAAACTGTACATTGCATTTCTTAAAAAAGTTCTTTATTGATTTTACAAGTCGTTCAAAATAAAGAAAGTTCAAGGATTTTCCCGTAATATTTTCTATTTGATATTTTGTTAAGAAGGTGTTTGAGTCAATAACTAAATCTCTCACAAATCTAATACCTCTGTCATACAGTGCTTTCAAAAATAAGGGTTCATTATCAATTTTGAAATTGTCATTGTAGAACAAGGGCATGTTAAGAACACTATTAACATCTGCAATTTCTAACACATCCAGAAGTTGTTCGTAACACGAAAATACTTCAAACCAAAAATCATTTTAAAAACATTGTTTAACTATGGCAATATGCTGTTTTCCAGTGTTAAAAAGTTTACATACATCAAAAATGGACCTTATAAGAATTACACACTTACTATCATAACATGTGTATAATTGTTTTATCCAAGAGAGCTTCATTTTTTTACAGTATGCATAAATATCTATCATTTGTAATCCACCTTTCTCATAGCTTTGTGTAAGTGTTGAACTTTTAATTTGATAAGGTGCATTATCCTAAACAAAGTCAAACAATATTTTGTTCAGTTAAACAAAAATATCTTTCTTTGGTGTGGGTATTGCAAAACACAATGAGTGAAAAAGGTAATATAAGCGATTTAATAACGGAAATTCTACCAATTGGTGTAAGTTTTCGTTTTTTCCATTGACTTATTATATTAATTGTTTTAATAAATTTGTCAGAAAAATTTTAATCAACCGTAAGATTAAGGTCAACATCAAAAAGATTCCCAATAGTTTAAATGTGGTTGTTTCCCATGTTAGTTTATATTTTGTTTTGATCGAGCGAGTGCTGTACTTCAAGGATCCGATCCAAATTACATTAGTTTTATCAAAATTTACTTTTAAGCCAGAAAAATATGCGAAATCCTGGAGAAGGTCTAGAGCAGCGTTTAATGAGTTTTCGGAACCATCCAACAACAAAGAGTTATCATCTTCAAACTGAGATATTTTGTATTCTATACCGTTAATACATGTGCCTTTTATGTTTTTACAATGCTTAATCTTAATTGCTAAAATTTCCGCACATAAAATGAAAATATAAGGTGAAATCGGGTCACCTTGCTTACAACCGCGGCCTACTGTGAAGCTTTCGGACAAAAATCCGTTTAACTGAACCGAGGTCTGTGTATTTCTTAAAAAATCGATATCCATCGTTTAAAGCTTGGTCTAAAATTAAATAAGTCTAAAGTTTTTTCAACGCAATCAAATGATACGGAATCGAAAGCTTTTTCGAAGTCAATCATCAATATTTACCCCGGTATTTTATTGGTTTCAGTATAGTACATTGTGTCATACAAGAGACGTGTGTTTTCCCCTATGTATCGCCCTGAAACAAAACCAGTTTGATCCCTAGATATAAGAGTTGGTAACTGTGGTTTTAATGTATTTGCAACTGAACCAGATGTTATTTTCTAGACTGTATTAAGAAGTGTAACAGGCCTCCAATTTTTTAGGAAATGTCTAGGTTTGTTTTTTTTTGTATGCAAGTGATAATGCCCTGCTTTTGAGTCACAGAAAGCATATTTTCGTAAGCAAAATTTATACTTCTCAGAACAAAAACTCCAATTTTATTCCAGAAGACCTTAAAGAAATGTGTTGTAAAACCTTCTGATCCAGGACTCTTGTCATTCTTCATATATTTCAGAGTATTAGTTATCTCTTCATATGTTAGTAAGCCTTCAATTTCTAATGATTGGGTTGAACTTAGTTTATTAATATTTAAATTCTGTAAATCGTTTAGTGTGTGGCTCTGCTGTAGTGCAGCTGTTTTATATAATTTCTATAAAATTCAGAACTTTCCTTTAAAATTTCAGATTGATTGTGTATAAGTGCACCGTCATGTCTTTGAATAAAATGTATGTTTTTATTAATGTAGTGTTGTTTTTCTAATGAGCAAAAATAGTTTGTTGTTTTCTCTCCCTGCTCAATCCATTTACTTTTAGATCTAATGATATACCCTTTTAGTTTCGAGTCTCTCATGTTGTTAAGTTCCACATGTAGTTGTGCACGTTTTTCTTTGTTCGATTCATTTAAATTTTGTTCTAGGATTTTAATTTCATTTAACAATCGTAGTTCGTTTGAGGAATTTAATTTATTTTTAAAACTAGAATTAGATATGGTTTTCCCTCGTATTTCCATTAAAAGTGTTTCCAGAAAGAGTTGGTCGTTTATGGTAAAATATAGCTCATTATGGTTTGCTGTATTCATATTTTCTAAATTATAAACCGGTAAACAGTACTGTTTTTTAATTTCTTCAATTGTGTTATTTAGACAAATGAAATATTCATTATCATGTAAAAGAGAGTTGTTAAATTTCCACAACCCTTTACCATGTTCAACATTATTAAATTCAAGCGAAATATCAACAATAGAGTGATCAGATTTTATACGGGCTCTTATATTTGAAGATTGTAAAAAATTGAGCATGTTTGGGGTTATTAAAAGGACGTTTAATCTTGCTTGTTGCAATGGATTTGTGCGTCTCCATGTGAATCTAGCGTATTTTCATGCATTTCCATAAAAGTATCAATTATATTTCTTTTTGCAATTTCTTGCAAAAAAAAGTTTCTAGAATTTATGCTATTAAATAAAAGATTTATAGTTATATAATCTAGCTCGCTGTCTAGCACTAGGTTAAAATCACCACATAAAATAAAATTATCATTTCCAAATTCATCAACAATAGACACTTATTGTTTGGCGATAGTTTTACTCACAACTCTGGTACAGTATGACATGTCAGACCAAATCTATATATTTTAAATTGCACACATGCACACTAATTTGCACATCCTAACGAAACCAATGTAGTTTGTTTGGCACATGCAGATAGTCCCTGAATGATCAATAAAGAACGATTACCTGTTATGTTTACGTGTTTAAATTACAAATTAAATTAAATTAATTGTTAAATGGAGTTATTGGTGTGGCTATCGGTGATATCAGAACGGGCCGGAATGGCTAACATAAATTCGTCCCGAAAGTACGGCATCGCGGTAACGACGTTTCATGACCGTATGACAGGAAAAAGCTAAATGAGTTCGATATTGTTCCATTACCCAGATGTATGAACCAAACATATTTATATCCTTAGATATAATTCATGTACATGTAAGAGATGCAGACAAGCCGCGCATTATATCTTTGTTAGTAGTATTCAGTACGCCGTAGAGCAATGTAGATGTTTATGCTTAGCTTTTATTAAAATCCTAGAATAACTATATAAATTCACACTTGTGTTGTTATTAAGTCATTTGATCATATTAATTGGTATACATGTACAAGAAACCTTAACAACACTATAACATGGTGTATTAACATCAAACATCTGATGAATAAACAACAACAAAAACATCAGGCAGAAATCCCCGATTACTCTGACTTGAAAATACATCAGAATTGTATTAAACATTCAGGAATTTGTCCCCAATGTCACCTCAGAACAAACGAGTGCACCGCAGCCTACAGCCATTGAATTCACCAAAAAAATAAATCTTCAAATCCTATCCTTCGGATCCCAAATGGCCTAAAATCACATGCATTAACAAGATTCGGAATGCTTTTTAAGCCAAATAAATTGTTTTCAGGAGTTGAATGGGTAAAGTAATCACATCTAAACAACAATTTCATAGACGTTATCTCGACATTTATTAGTGTTAAATGAAAGCAGTCGTGCGTAGAAGGAGTTTTACATGAAACATGATCTACCTGAAGCGTGCCACTGCTGATAAACTTGATTTTCTTTCAGTATTGAATATTGCAAATTAATGAGTTTATTATACGAATGTGTGCGATATTATACTTTATAGTAATAAGCATATGTTGACGTGTGTTATCATGAATAAAATAATTACTATTGTATTTCATATGTTCATTTATTTGTTATGGATATTTTATGATATTATGTCTGCAGAGCATTGTTTGCATTTGAAATCTTTTTTCTTTAACAAAGAGGGAGATGCTGCATTATTTAGATTCCTTTTATAAATCAGACAATAACAAATGGTCTTTCTCAAATGCGTATTCATGTACAGTTGATAAATATAAGAGCTACAGAGAGCCAACACATTCATGCAGTCGAGTATGCAGTGGAGCAATATAAATGCTCATGCTTAGGTTCCATTCGAATTATATAATAAATATATACTTTTACACTTGTGTTGTTATTATGTCATTTAACCATATAAAAGTACATGAAAGAAACATAAACAACAATATATCATGGTGTTACGAAATATCTTGTCACGTGAATCTGAAATACACCTCAAGAAGAATCATTTAACAGAACTGGACGTAGCTTGGGCGTTTCCAAATACTTTTTTCTGGTTAGTAATTTAAAGTTTAACAAGAAAACTTAAAACGAAAATGAATTGTGAATGACACGATAGCGTTGTTTTTAAACAAAACATTTTTTGCAATAAGTAACTATGTTTTATCGGCCTGTTGTTTATCTGTGTAAAGTTATATCTTGCAAAGCTGAAAATGGTCAATAAATAAAGAATACGATCACGTTGGCAATCTGGATAACCATCTGGATCCAGGATTTGTCAAAATGAATGTCTATGAATGAGGAAGCACATTGCTCCAGTATATTGTATAACTAATTAATTACAAATACATGTGGATTGTGGAGAATGAGATGACTGTATGAAGGTATTGACTCTCCGAGCGCTATTCAGTTTAACATGTATTAATTTTTGGGACAGCTTCATCGGACAGGAAACTAAAGATTTAAAGAACGGTATGACCAAGGGAAAATGATGGATGAGTCTGAACGTTCGCCGTCTTGTCTTCTTTCTGTCACTAGCTGGATCAACGACAAACGGTCGACATGATGTCATGAGTCATTTAAGAATATGACTGTATTACTCGGCCCTCGAGAAGAACTAAGTGACTAGTGGCCTATACAACGTTCAGCAACGAATTTGGAACATGGATGTAACAGGGCTAACAATGACACCCACACCATCCAGGATCATTGCCAATAAAATGTTGATATCTGTAGGTCTGCATAATGCAGTATGACAATAATGACATAAGGACACTAAATTAAACATAATTTGAACTTTAAAACGAATTATTCTATGACCTCTACACAATACGTGTATATGGATGTTGTAATAGCTTCAATAATTATAGTTTTCATTATGAAAAAAATTACTAAGGTGGTGCAGAGTAAAACGTCCTCGAATAAAGAGCCATTCACGTTTGTGACACGTGGCACTGAATTAGTCAATTAGAAATAATGAAACTCCAGGTCGTGGCATTTTATAGGGTAGGTCGGGTAACCTGAAACAAACATAATTTGTTTACGCCTTATGAGGGTAAAGTGCCCTACCATTTAATTTTTTTTTAAGAAGAACACTCTGCCATAGGTACAGAATTGCGTGTTTTCAAAAAGCATTTACTACTGGAGCATATGTTTGGTACGAAAATATATCAGAACATTTCTAGATCTATAATTTGCAAACAATCAAGTATTTAACGTAATTGAATTTTTTTAAAAAGCGCGAGATTGCGACGTTTATATCGCTTCGGCGCATCGTGTCGGCGCTCCGGCGTATTGTGTCGGAGCGTCGGCGTATCGTGTCTGCGTACCGTCGCTCCGACACGATAGGCCGAAGCGCCGACACGATACGCCGATGCGCAGAGACGATACGCCGAAGCGACGACACGGTACGCCGAAGCGCTGACACGATGCGCCCAAGCGATATAAACGTCGTCTCTTCGTATCTTTCACTAATTTTATAGCCACAGATGAAAAAACGCAAGAGATTGCGACGTTTATTTCGCTTCGGCGCATCGTGTCGGCGCGCTGGCGCATCGTCTCGGCGCTTCGGCGTACCGTGTCGGTGTCGGCCCTGTTTCATAAGCACAGGTCAAAGTCGCGAAACTGCGATGGCATTAACAGGACACCGTATATATCTAATATCTAGCAGGGTTTGTGCGAGATTATCCCGGCTCCTCGGTCAGGAGCAGTTGAGCCAAACGTTGAGATTGAGGCGAATTTGATCGTCCATGCTTGTCTTATGCTGGCTTCTCTACCAGCAACAACTTCTTGACTGGTATCGTGTGTCTGTCCATGGCGATATCAGATATTGGATCGAGAGCGTAGAGAAACGTCACGTTGTTCAACGTTTTGCTTCGGTTTATATCCTTGCCGGTAATTGACGGGTCAATTGTTAACTGCGTATTTTTATATTCAACCTTAATTTCAAAATTACTAGTTGAAATAAATATGCATAGATGGATGAATACATCCATTCATTTCCCGCCGAGTTATTGAAGAAAATTATGGCGATATCAGATATTGGATCGAGAGCGCAGAGAAAAGTCACAAATGATAAAGATTTAATGAACAATTTTACTTTGTTTTCAATGATTCCACTAGCTTTCAGTGTTAATCGATTATAGTTCTTGTACATAATGTATATTGTTATAGCATAGTATTGTGGCTGTTAGTATCGGATAATCACGTCAGGTTTAAATACATATACATATTTATGTGACAAATTTACCCATCCAAGACTCCAAGTCACTTTTCATAGGTTCCATACCCAGGGTACGGAGTCATATAGTAATAAACACCATACAGGCCTGTGTACCAGACCCGGAGTATTATTTAGTGTTTCATAACAAAGACTCTGGGTCAATACATTGTTCTAGGCCACTCTCGGGATATCACAGCAGACTCGAAGTCATGCTCGGGGTCACTTTATAAAAATAGTAGTTAATTATATTTAATTAAAACTGTTCCATACCAATCATTTGTCTACAACAAGCTAATCATCAAGCAAGGTAACTTGAGGAAAATTATATATACATATTAGTTATATTGTTTGTTGTATTGTTCAATTGTGTGCGCCATACTTGAAACCCGAAGCTCGGGCGAAACGTTACATTTATTAGCTGAGTAACTATTTTCACAATTCTTACAAGCTATACGCAGGAAAGATATTTTCACACAGAAAACAACAACAAATATTTACACGCACAAACACAAATATGTATACATACAATAATGTACACATATATAACAAATGAAAAAGGGTTAGGTTAACATATTATATCTTATATAAACATATTAACACATTGTTGTCATACGATAACAGTGTTAATTTAATACAATCTATATTCGAAACTTGTTACAAATCCGTAATGTGTGACATTAGTGTAGAGTAATTAGAAAGAGTGAGGAGATATCGTGGCATTATAGAATAGTTTGCTTACGCCTAAGGGCTTCATTAATATATTTACTTAACTTCATTATGTCTTGCTTGTTTTCCATTTTCATTAGCAATACCAGTTTGACCATATCAGGTCTTACTCTGTAGTAGCGTTTTATGTATTTTAATCTTATATCGTTATATGTTGGACAGATAAGAACACAATGATATTCATCTTCTTCGTCTTAAATATTGCAAATCTGGCAGAATCTTTGATTCCTCTCTACGTGTTGTCAAGTGTATATGTCATGTTTGTATTCTTAACTTCTGCGACGATATCCTCGTTTTGCTTAAAGTTGTTTTAGGCTTCTAGACATAATGGCATTGCGGTGCGGTTCAAAGCATATAGTGTCTCTCTTATGTTTCTGTACAAATTTAGAACTCT